>JAZHYW010039652.1:0-71420 GCA_037355805.1 Ixodes ricinus | reverse complement strand
CGGACCGTGAGCTCGTACGGACCCTAGCGTCGCAACCGGGCTTCGCATCGGTGACCGCGATGCCGGACTTGACGGCGTCCATTCCCGCCTTCTCTGACTCGTCGTCGGCAGCGAGCGCCATGCATGAGGAAGCGCGCGGGGGAAGTGCGTCGCATATCAACACGGCGGCGCAGCGCCGTCCGGATGGAGCGATGGAATGACGCTCGCTGTTGCGTCATCGAAGGTGAGCGGGACGGCTTGAGTGGCATCCGACGACCGGGAAGCGACTGGAAACTTGGTCGAAATGGGCGGAAGAGCTACAGATGGTGTTCCCCGATGACGACGATTCGCACTCTACGAGATGATGCTCCGGCGGACACAGACCGGGTGAGTCCGTCGCTGATTATTTTTTTCGACAAGAGCTTCATCTGCTCGAAGTGTGACGTCAAGGAAATGAGTTTACAATGGCGCAGTCTTATAATTTCGGAACTTCGGAACATGAACCACGCCGTGATCCTGCGGCTTCAAGCAGCGACGTTCGCAACGTCTTGCGAAATTTTGCAAAAAACTTGCTGATTTTTTTCTTAAAATCACTCGTTGCAAAAGAAGCAGCCCCCCCCCCCCCAAAAAAAAAAAAAAATTTGAAAAAGAGGACAAGTTTCTCAAAAAGCTTTGCCAGGGGCTGAAAGGTCACAGGGTTTGTATAAAAACATTTTTTTAGAAAGTGTTAGTTTTATGGAGAGCATATCGGTATTCATATCATGTTGCCATTTTGGTGCTTGGTTTTGGTTGGATATATTTTTATCAATGTCAATATTGCTTTTTCGAGTGTACTTATCAATTATTCATTCATGCCAACTGCGAGCTGTTCAGACCAGTGAAGTAATTGGACACTGTAGATATGCTGGTTCAGTAACCTTTGCACTGTGAGGGCAGATGACATATGATGTTATTTTCCTCAGCATTAGAAAAAGTTGGTGTACAACGGGAATGCAACTTTGCGGGTTTGTCAGAGGTCACTTATGGGAAGCAGTTGCTTAGGACTTCCAATGTTATACTTTGTTGTACAACTCTGATAATCTATCATTACTGCTTATATTTGCTGTTTATAGCTCGGTGCATCTTCTGGGGACCCTGAGGACGTTGCATCACAAGCTCAAGGGCCTGTCTTCGCTGTGCCTGCCCTGGCTTCTGCTAAAGAGGCCGAAGCTAGGTCCAAGGGGGCTTGGATAAAGGAGGGCAAGACCAGGGCCAGCGAGACCTGGGCCAACAATGTCGAGACCAGGGCCAGCGAGCCTGAGACTGGGGCCGAAGCCAGGGCCACTAATGTCAAAGCCAAGGTCAACGAGGCTAAAGCCAGGGCCACCGAGGCTGAAGCCAGGATGGAGCAGGTTGAGACCAGGACGGACCTGACAGGGGGACGCTGAGGCCTGGGCGGCCGAAACCAGAGCACAGGAGGTCGAGGCTGTAACGTAGCGTCGTCTGCATCCGGACGTAAGGTGAAACAGTATAACCTATTTGTGGTAATAAAACCCGAGGCTCAGGAACACAGAAGGGGTCGAACACAACACAACGTCTCAAACACAGCTGAAGGTTTATTTGTGAGACACTCGTTTAAAAAGGCGAGCCCCCCCGGTGCCCCAACCGACGTCCACAGTCCTGAAGGTCAAGCCGTTTCCTCCGGTCCAGTCCACGTCAGCAGCCCTCCTCGCACACACATGCAGGCACACACGCTAGGCGCCACAGCGTCCATGAGAACGTCCACGCAGTTGACTTATCACCCGCCACTGTCACCATTGCCAATCCCCCACTTCCTCGCAACGCTTCCTTGCACCCCGCCGTCGAATCATACACAAGCACACCACTCAGATATGCCCCCTTCCCGTCTCCCCCCCCCCCCGCCCCCTTTACAGTTGCCGACGTAGACACAAACCTCGAAAACACATGTGGAAGCCCACCCGGTGCGCCAAAATGCACCGCCAAGTAATCTCAAAGCCTTAAAGTTTGCCGCTATGTCGTCCCCCTTCATGTACTTCCTCATGTTTAATTACTGTTGCCAACACACTCGTTTTGTACTTACTTATCCCCGACCTTCCCCAAAAAACCTACCTCTCCCCCTCCCCTTAAAAAAAATAAATAAATAATAATAATAATAATGTGTGCCTGCGTGTGTGTGCGAGGGCTGCTGACGTGGACTGGACCGGAGGAAACGGCTTGACCTTCGGGACTGTGGACGTCGGTTGGGGCACCGTGGGGGCTCGCCTTTTTAAACGAGTGTCTGACAAATAAACCTTCAGCTGTGTTTGAGACGTTGTGTTGTGTTCGTCCCCTTCTGTGTTCCTGAGTCTCAGGTTTTATTACCATGAATCATCACCTGCTCGCTTGTTTTTTAAGTATTATTGCAACCTATTTGTCCAGGCCTAACTGCCCAATGTCGCAAATTCGCGGCATAAAAAATTTTTTGC
This sequence comes from Ixodes ricinus, assembly GCA_037355805.1. Lineage (NCBI taxonomy): Eukaryota > Metazoa > Arthropoda > Arachnida > Ixodida > Ixodidae > Ixodes > Ixodes ricinus. The sequence goes on along the minus strand of JAZHYW010039652.1, from coordinate 68,976 downwards.
TTAGAAGATCATTTGCACCAAAAATAACTTTAGTAATCGCTTGCATATACACATTTGCAGGTACGTCCTCTGGGCGCCGCCATCTTCCTAGCTGAAGAGCGCGTGAGCTGCGCCATAATCCAATTACGATGCCTTGAGACGGCGTTGTAGTCTAATTATGGCACGGCCCACAGTGCACCTAAGTACCCCCCCCCCGGCAAGCAAGATGGCGGCGCCCATACGCCGTACTTACAAACGTATACAAAACAAAAAATAAAGTTTAAAATTTTTTTTTATGGACACATTGCTTTAATTTTCTGCGTTAAGTGCTTAACAAGCTTCCTCGTATCCAGAAATGAGTACTACTGCTGCTACCATTCTCTGTGATTCCGTAAGTTATTTTTATTTAAACTGAATGCTGATACAGGAAAGACTTATTCGAAATCAGGGTAGGCAATATCTGTGACGGTGAAGCACTGAATTGTAGTGCGAGAGCCAACCCTGCTTGGGTTTGGAGTTTTACCGTCTTTATGTTTACACACAGTGTCAATTTTCATGCCTCAATTTGCTGTTCTGCTTACAGGAATAGCATGTGCATTGCTCTTTAAAGTTGCAGCTGTACATAGGTGAAATGAGGCTGCTCAAAGTATGATATGGAGTGGCAGCAGCAGTCTGTCTCGATTTGGGAGCTGTTGAAGCGGCGTGTTGACAGTGAGTGCCCACGTCAAAAGCAGTGAAATACGCACAAAAATACTTATTGTGCACTTGAAGAGAAATTTTGAAAACAAAAGTGACAGTCACTGAACTGAGGTGACTAAGGTCAGGGAATGAGATTTGAGGGGAATTGGGGTGCGAAGCAGTCTGAAGGGAGAGCAACCAGGTGTCACTTGTGTGTAACCTTAAAGGCCCTATGATGCCAGTGTTGACTGTTGTTAACCAGTAATTTTCTCAATTTCATGCTTCCTACCAGCAGGTGTGCCACCCCTTGTTGCGGCTATGGAGACTCGTGGAGTGGCAGGCCCTGTGGTTCAAGAGGATGTTGTGGAGAACATGGTATGCAACAATTTTCTTTCTTCACATCGCGGTTAAAGGTATGAATCTTTTATCTTGTCTCTTTCCTAACCCTAATGGCTCATTCACACCAAAATTTGAGCAGATTATTTTGATACTCGAACCACAATCGCAGACTTTTGACGCTGGGCGTCAGAAGTCTGTGGATTATCCGGTGGCAAGCGGATCGGTCAAAAACCTTTTTGACCTTTTGACCTTTTTTTTTTTTTTCTGGCTGGAGAAAATGTTTTAATTAGAACAGAAGGCAGGAATTGTATTGCCAGATGTCACACCAGGCAATGTCAGCTTATGTACAACAGGAAAACGAATTTCGGCGACGCGAGGAAGTCTCGTGCAAGGCTCTGTCATGTGCCTCCTCAGCTTGCAATGGCCTTCCCGCTTGCCTCCCTTATCTTGCTCGGCCTTTTTCTGTCGTCAGCTACAGCTGGTTTGCGACAGCACACTGCCTTTTGGTGCCAGCGGTGGCAGGTGCAGCTTTTAAAAAAAGGTATATTGCATCATTTGTGATATAACAGACATTCACAGATTCTCGCTTAGCAGACGATATATCACTGTCTTTTTTGTTGTGTTTTCGTCTGTGATTGACACTTCATGGCAGGCGAAACCAACACAACCTAGACGAACTCGAGGCCTTAGCACCGATTTTCCATGTCACCTAAAAGGAGTCAGTGCGAAGCGCGAATTGAACACGAGTGTCATGTCAGCCTTGACTGCCCATTAGGTGAGAACACGAGTCGCACCTGAACGATGAAGTTTCACTAATGTTTAATCTTCAAATCTGTGCTCTGCTCGGTCCCCCTTTTGGTCACAGAAAATCCAGTGCGTTGACTCCCCAAACTCTTCTTTTTCTCGCACTGGCAGGCAGCATGTTTGCAAACAGTCTCTTAGCTCCTTCACTCTCGCCAAGACGAAAATCAGACCCCGTGCTGTGGACAGCTTCTGTTCGATGCTCGCATATTTCTTGGTTGTCACTGAGCAATGAGCATAGGTAACCTACTCGAAATAATGCATGGTGTTTGTTAAAAGCTGACCTCCTAACTTCCTCCGCCGACGCGCACTGGCACGGCAGGGTTGTACTAGGGAAACTGATTTCCCAGGTATATCATACGTGCACGGCAGGAGGTAGTAAACTTGAACAGTTCGGTCTTTTTTTGGTGAGCGAATTCGGTCGGCAGCAAGACTGCTTTTTAAAAGTGTGAACGAACCATAAGTTCTAGCAAGAAATGTGCCTGTTAGAGAAGTTCAACTATTAGGACCATAGCTATACTTACTGCCCTTATAATGTGAGGCCTAAGTGTCCACATTCCGCCAGGATGTGTGAAGGAGGTAGGCATTGGAATCTATGGAAGAAGCTTAGCAATGTTAAGGCATAGATAGGTAATGGTTCTTTAAACAGTGCTAACTGTATTGTTGGTTTCATTTCTGAATTGTGTCGTGTTGTCTCTGTTGCTGTCGTGTCCTTAAATCTCAGTGATTAGCTTTTTTCATGGTTTGCAAGGTTTCAGCAGGCCCGTCCTTGTTCTTTAAAAGGTTCTTTTTTTATATTAAATGCTGTATACGTCTGTTCGTGCAGGCTTAGGCCATCCCAACAATATCAGCACTGCTTTCTGCTGATAATTTTCATAACCTAAATATAATTCTGTTAGAACCCAGGGAACAATTTCTGCAACTGAGATATATCCCTCATTGCCTCTTAGCACGCCTTATGAATTCTGGGAACTGGATGGAAATAGTGTATTAGGTTCACTATCTTTCGATGATTTTCCGAGTGAAGCTGCCGCACTCCACGAATGCAGCCACCGGAAGTTCTCATTCAGCCACTTTAGGGCCAGCAGCATTCAACCGGGTGAGGCGTTTTCAAAACTGGAGGATATAGTGGTGCCTCGATTATATGACTTTCAGGAGACTGCGTGAAAACATTGGATAATCCGAAAAACAACAATTACGGTGCTTAGCCTCATGTGACAAAGATATGTAAAACTTCTAAATAGCCTTTAAGCTGATAATCTGCTAAAATCTGAAGAAGCTAGAACCCTCGTGCAAATATGAATGTAACCTAGAAATTTTGTAATAGAGGTGCCAATCAATCTTTATTATCACCTTGGAACTTCAAAAGAAATCAGTGAGTTTCTGTTGACTCGTCCAGTCGTGCGTAAACCGGGGACGCATAATGGGGGGTTTTACTGTATCCACTGTGGGACACATTTCATGCTCGATCGCATAATGTGTAGAAGTTTCTTGAAAATTTCTGGGCGTTGCCTTTAAGGATTAGCATTTTCAAAATAAAAAAAAACCAAGAAACTACTTCAATAAATGACACAGATCAAGCCTGGAATGTGCTCGACAGCGGATGTTTTCTTCAGCTTCGATAATACTTCCCCAGTCGACTGCTGCCTGCTGCAAGATTGCCAATTCAGAACTTCCGGAGGCTGCAATCACAGAGTGGAGAAGCGTAATTATAGTTGGAGGCACATACTACAGTCCATATGCAAGTTCTTTTGAAGGGACACTTCCATGGCTGTTGGGGATATTGATTACTATTAGCTATTAGAGCTGTAAAAGCGCCGAAAACAGCAGACTAAGGCGAAGGTAGACAATTGTCCACCTTCGTCATAGTCTTTGTTGTTTTCGGCGCTTTTACACTTTTAATAGCTAATAGTGATCAATACTATTGATTGCTATTAGCCTTGGCATACTCACAACTGTTGTTTATTTGGAAAGAAAATTTACTATATAGGCCCCTTCGGCCAGCCTAGTCATTATCACTTCGCGCAAAGCATTTTTGTATAATAGGGCGATTGATGCCTTACTTACCGACTTCTCCTTTTTCCTAAATATCATATTCCTCATGCAGTTCTCTGCTTGTTTTGTCATTGTATCTGGCAAGAATCTTAATATCGTGCAACACGTACCCAGGAACAGGGGCATCTATTGCAGTGAATGGCGAGGTGGCCAGACAGGCTAGCTCGTGTGGCAACCGCATGCTCACGGGCACTTTCATTCATACACCTACCCATTTGGCCAATATACACTGCTCCTCACAATAGTGGTATCTGATACACAATGCCTAAGGCACACTCAACAAATTTATTCTTGTGTTTTATGCTGCAAGGCTCAGACGGCTGCTCTGGGCTATTGATTCTGTGGCAGAGCCGAGCCATCTTATTGGGTGCCAAGAACACCACATGAATGTGGTAGCGCTGACCGACTTTCCTTAATTGTGTGACACTGAGTGTAAGTATGGTATCACAGCTAGCTTTACATTGGACCTCTCACGAGTGGGTTTGTTTATGCAGAAGCAAGCTACCTGCAGATGTGAATAATTCAGGTCGCCAAAAGCCTGTTCAGAAAAAGTTGAGGCATAAACAAACCCGCTCGTGAGAGGCCCAATGTGAGACCAGATGTGGTACCATACTTACACTCAGTGTCACACAATTCAAGGAAGCCGGTCAGCGGTACCACATTACTGTGATGTTCTCGGCGCACAATAAGATGGCTCGGCTCTGCCACAGAATCAACAGGCCCAAGCCCCGCCGTCTTAGCTTTGCAGCAAAAGACAGAAGGATAAAATTGCTGGGTGTGCCTTGGGCAATGTGCATCGGATACCAATATTGTGAAGAGCAGTGTATATTGGCCAGATGGGCAGGTGTGTGAATGACCGTGCCCGTGAGCACGGGGCTGCCACGCGAGCTAGCCTGTCTGGCCACCTCGCCATTCACTGCAGCAGATGCCCCTGTTCCCCGGTACTGCATTATGTTAAGATTCTCACAGATACAATGACAAAACAGGCAGAGAACTGCATGAGGCAAATGAAATTTGGGAAAAAGGAAAAGAGTGTGTAAGTGAGGCATCAATTGCCCTATTAAACAAAAATGCTTTGCGCCGAAGTGATGATGACTAGGCTGGCCGATGGACCCTATACAGTAAATGTTCTTTCCAAATAAACAACAGTTGCGAATATACCTTGTGTTGTCTACCTTCGTCTTCGTCGTTGTTGTTTTTGGTGCCTTTAAACCTCTAATACAATTAACAAACTAGCCTAATTACCCACTTTACTATTAGCTAACTTTGTTCATCAAACACTTCCTTACCACCAGCGTGTCACAGCCATTCGTGCACATGCACTCATCTAAAAGGCATTCCTATGGATGTAATCATTATATTTGGTTCTATTTTTATGTTTCAGATAACCTTTGGAGACATTGCGGTTCCTGAAACGCAGTTGAAGCATGTCGACACGAAGCAGCCGTCTATCTATGCCCAGGAACTCACGGTCATGGTACTTGGAACTGAGGCCCTGACAAACTGCTGCCTTACTGGGTCGGCAATGAAGGGAAAGCTTCCTAAAGAAGGAGTTAAGGACTTGATAGGTGAGTAAATTGCCGTAAAGAAGAAATGGTAAGGCACTATTGCAATCAAACTTAACAGGAACAAATGCTAAGTCTACTCTTGAGATATATTGGACTTAAATCCTGGACAAAAGCTCACCGGTCAAAAGCTCACCAGGTGAAAATTTCATGTTGGTCTTAACACGAGTGCAGACAACTTAGGTGCATGCGTGCGACACTAAAACACAACAATGAATTAAATCTGATAGGCACATGGTTTGTTGATTAGAGTGGAAACAAGTTTCTTTATCGATTGGTTAGAAGCAAATGCAGTCCCCTACTGCCTCCAGCAGTCTTGGTAGGTAGATCTCGGTGTACCTGGAACCCCTTGCAAATATTTTCCAGACGGTTCTGGCATACCTTGAGTCAACCCAGATTGATCTTATCAGCTTCAGCTCCACTCAGGTTAGTGACCTAAATTTTGGTCCCAAATCGTTGCTTCTGCGCCTGTTCTGGCTTACCTGTCGACACCGTTGCATGAGATGGGGTACCACTTCTTCTAAAAATAGTGCAATGTCCATTGCGTCCGCACTTTGGCCCAGCTCGTGATTCACCGGGTAGCCAAAAAAAAGGTGAGCTATTGTCCTGGTCTGCGGAAAAAAACGGGCGAGCTTTTGTTCGGTGAGCTTCCATGCGGTGAGCTTTTTCAGGTTACCATTGGACTTGTGTCTCGGTGCTCATGGATGGTTTCTTTTTGCTTATGTCGAGGTATTTGTCTTTTTGTGTCATTACGTCTTGCGCTACACCTCCGGTTTCCAATAATGTGCCCCAGTTTTAGCACGATTTAATTTTTGCCTAGATTAAAATTCACTCTGGTGTTCCTTCTGCTTAATTTTGATCGCTGATGTATATCAGCGATTAAACTTAACGAACCTTCAGTATTGTTTACTTTTGTGTACAAATTTCTGAAGACAGCTGACTTTTTACCCCAGCTTGAGGCTGCTGAATCTTTTAAAACCTTCAGCTTGTTCAGTTGTTCTTAAAGTAATTGTTTGGTACAGTATAGCCTCAATTGGTTTTGCATCAGTAAATGCTGAATTATAATATAAAATAGGTGTCAGAATCAAAATTAAAAAAATGTGGTCAGCTGTGTGTTTAAAATTATTGTCTAGCCTACGCTATCTCCGACTTTCTAGCCAAATATCCTGAAGCACGGGTTCTCAAACAGGGTTCCTAGTACAGTATCCTTAGGGTTCTCTCAGCACCTGAACTTCCTCAATCGTTCCTACACCATTGTCATACACTCAATTGCAACAATGCCAAGAGTGGAAGGGGCTCCTCGGCTAACATTAACAATACATTTTGTTCGCTGATATCAGAAAGTTTGAGAGTCCCTGTCGCAAAGAATGTTATGTTTGCAGGCTTTTAAAGGGGTTATAATAGTCTTCAGACTTCGGTCAAGTAAGTGCGGCAGCGGCTCACCGTCACATGTGCAGTGAAGATCAGAAAACAATTTTTGCCAAGGTGCACTAGTTTTATTTAAAAAATTAAATAGACTCAAGTTTGGGGCCCCTCATCCTTTAAAGTCATTTCCAGGTCACGTGCGTGTGACATGAATGGGGGGCCAAATGAGTGAATGACAACATTTATAAAAACCTTAGCTTCAAATTGGGCAGATACCTGCTCAACTCGCAAACTCAACCACTATTGGCGCCATGCCAGTAGTTCATGTTGCCACCATAAGCTGCATGATGGAAAATGAACCTTTTTTTTCTTTCTGATTACGCAGCGCACTCGCAACATTTCGAGGGATCATGGTGTGTTCTCTCGTACTTGTGATAAGGTAAAAGAAATAAAAGTAACGAGCTCCAGACTCTTTCCACAGTAAAATTGTTTCATGATCCTTTAAAGGCCCGTTCACACTCTTGCGACCGAGTAAGACCGAGAGAGACCAAACCGGTTTTTAAGCCTCTTACGATCTCTTAGAACCAGCTCCGCCGGCAGCGCATCCGGTTCTAAGAAGTCGCAAAAGGATTAAAAACCGGTCTGGTCTCTCTCGGTCGTACTCAGTCGCAAGATTGTGAACGGGCCTTTATGCATTGCAAATTGACGAAATGCCTTGTTTTAGATTATTTCACAGCAGCAATATTTCGCAGTTGCCAATAAACATAGTCATTGGTCCCCGTGCTCAATATATTTAGATGATTAACTTTTTGTTGTTGGTTTCTCTTTGTGAAATTCGCTAACTTTATGTGGACATGAAGTATAATTAAGTAGTGTTAACTAAATATGGAGTTTTAAGGCATGTTTCTTAATTGTCTCTTGTCTTCTCTTTTCAGCTTTTGTTATTGCCAAATTCCCTGGGGAAACTCGGAAGTCGGTGAAAGGATACCTGCAAAGGAAATGCAGCAATACTTCCTCCACTCACAAGAAAGCCTCCAACACACAGAAGAAAACTGCAGAATAAGAGAAAAAATTAGCTTTCATTTTCATTTATTTTGTGCATTGGCTTTTTTTTTCTCTTCAATCTGATTAGCGATTACCATTTTAGATTTTATTTAACAAGTGCATTAACTTTTTTTCATTCATTTTACTTCAGTCATGTAGGTGATGTTACTTCAGTCATGGTAGATGATAAATATCGTAGTTTTTTTTAACATGTGCAATACTTTTTTACTTGTTTTTCTTCAGCATGATAGTTTGTAATTATTTTTTTCTTCAAATAAGAGCATGTTTAAAGCTTTAAGTGCATCTGTGATATTTGTAAGCCAGTAAAAGTATTATGTTTTTTTGTTCCATGGTAAGTGTGTTTGTTGTAGGCAACATGTGTTCGTTCTATTGAAAAATGTTTGTTTAATAAAAAGTTCTTACTTTAATTTGTCATCACTTTGAACTCGTCTACATTCAAGCCTGGAACGTAATTCATTTTAGTTTCGATAAGTGCAAATTACTGCAATTGCTAAATCAATATAATTTTCTACATATCCTATCTGGAATTGGTCTGGAATAAATTGGTGAAATGCTTTAAAAGTTCTACTAAGTGTACCCCCGATTATATTTGGAAGCCTGCTTCCAAGTTTAATCCGGGGTACAATTTATAGTACTAAAGCCCTGCATAAAAGCTTACTAAAATTCTGCTTAAGTGGACTAGAAGTAGTATTCTAAAAGGATGGCAAAATGTTACTTCCGAAGTGTGTAAGAAGCTTACTAAAATGCCTCTTCCAGCTATACATAGAAGTGTCCTAAAAGGATGGCGAAATGTTACTTTTGAAGTGCGTCAGAAGTGTACTAAAAACCGGCCAATTTAGAGCATCAAGCATACTTTTGGAAGTGCAAATAAAGTAAACTTTAAGAGCCCCGGTTTTCGCTAAGGGAGGCCCAGCTGGCGGTAGGGGCATCGACGGTAGATATGGTCCGCTGCACCGCAGTGGTAGCACAGCGGGCGTCAATCGGCCGTGCGCCACACATCCGTCTTTCTAGGCGCCGGTTGTTCAGAACGGACGAGCTGGGGCTGCCCTTCCCGGCGTCGGAAGGTCTGCGGCTCTGGCTCGCGTCGGGGCGGCGTGGAATACTGCCGGGCAGCTGGCGCCGGTCTCCGAGCTACCACCGTGTAGGTCAGGGAGGTCTCCTCGGGTGCCGCTACGGTGGCAGGAGTCTCAGGGTGGAACGCCCGCTGAACTTCCTCTCGGACAACTTCGGCTACTGAGAGCCAAGCAGGCTGGTGGGCAGCAGGCAGGAACTTCTTGATTTCAGTGTTGGCGGTAACGCGTTACAAGTAACGGCGTTACCGGTAACGCGTTACTTTTTGGTAACGAAGTAACGTACTCGTTACTTTTCCAAAGAAGTAACGGGTAACGTACTTACGTTACTTATTTTGAGTAACGTGTAACGAAATTACGTTACGTTACTTTACTTTCTAAAACTTAAAAAAGTTAAATCTTAATTTTTTTTGTGTTTTTAAGTGCCCATTCATATATTGCTTAGTCAAAAAATGCCGCTGTCCTCCACATCGAGCCCATCCGTTGAACGCCTATTTCGCGTAGGCGCGGACGTGTTTACCAAGAAGCGAGGTAGAATGTCAGATGCCAACTTCGAAATTCAGCTGTTGCTGAAGTACAGCTGCAACGGAAAAAGAGTAGCACAAGTGACCGATGACCGGAGCGGCAAAATCGCGACACGCGGCGCTCTTGTTCCCAAGCGCGCCGATAGCGAGAGTGCCAGTCATGTTCCATGTCTCAACGCGGGGGTGGCCGGCAGAAAATTGAGGGATAAGATAGCTGTTAAAATGAGGGCTTTATACTTCGTTTAAGCTTAGGTCCGAGCGTGACCACTGTTATGAGCTGAAGGTTCAATCAAACAGCGCAAAAAGCGCAAGGTCATGGCGTTCTTCGCTCTTGATAGGACTAGCCGGCGGAGGAGCACGCACAGAAAGACGGCGAACACCACTGGTCCTATCAACTGCGGAAAGCACGCCATGACGGTGCGCCTTTCTCACCGTTATATTGGCCCTTCGGCTCATAACGTCGGCCACGCTCGGACCCAAGGTGAAACAAAGTATAGGATGGGCTGCTTTCTGCCGGCCGCCCCCACGTTGAGACATGGAACATGACTGGCACTCTCGCTATCGGCGCGCTCGGGAACAATAGCGCCGCGTGTCGCGATTTTGCCGCTCCGGTCGTCGGTCACTTGTGCTACTCTTTTTCCGTTGCAGCTGTACAACAGCGGAGTGTGCTTCGGGTAACGGAGGAACTTGTTCACAGCAACTATCTGTACTTCGACATGTTGTGATTAAAATATATTCAAAGGTTCAACCTCGGCTGGTCTTAATTTCTGTGCTAATGAGGGAGGCCGGTTCTTCTGTTAAGTTCCGTGCCAACATGTTATAAATCAGCTTCATATATACTTCCGCGTTTTTTCTTGTAACTATTCGGGTGAAACCCTAAAAAAGAGAGGGTAATTAAGTTTCCGCATGGACATATTTTAGCTATGGCGCTTACGCACATATCAAACGTCGAAACAGCAAATGTTTTAGTTCCTGAATAAAAAGTAACGCAACAGTAACGTGCGTTACTTTTTATCAGTAACGGTAACGGTAACGCGTTCCTTTTATTTTGAGGTAACGTAGGTCGGTAACGCGTTACTTTTATTTGCAAGTAACGAGTAACGTATTTAGTTACTTTTTTCGGTAACGCCTACAACACTGCTTGATTTCCTCCCGGACAACGTCCCGGATGATGTCGCGGATGTCCGGGATGCTGCAGCTGGACGGCGAGAGGGCAGCGAAGCCTGAAAGTCTCTGGTAGTGTGAGGCCCGCGCGTGAAGGGCACGTTCGATGTTGGTGGCCTCAGTGATGAAACCTTCGACGGTGGTAGGCGGGCTCCGCACGAGGCCCCGAAGATGTTTTCTTTCACGCCCCGCATTAGGACCCGCAACGTTTTCTCTTCGGGAGCGTTTGGGTCGGCGCGGTTCATGAGGCGGAGAACGTCTTCGACGAAGCTTGTGACGCTCTCGTTTGGCCCTTGGTGTCTTGCTTGGAGAAGTTCTTCGGCACGCTGTCGTCGCTGCTGGTTGGCAAAGGTGCGTCGCAGCTCGGCCTGGAATTCTTCCCACGACGAAATCGACGCTTCGTGGTTCTCGAACCAGGTGCGTGCCGTGCCTTCCAGAGCGAAGTAGACGTTCTGAAGGCACTGCTCCGGTGTCCACTGGTTATGGCGGGCCACTCGTTCGTAATGCTGTAGCCAATCTTCAACGTCCTCGTGGATCTCCCCGTGGAAAGGCGTCGGAGTCCGGGGTGCGACGGGCAGGTATACGACGGCAGAAGTGGCCGGGGTCTCCGATTGGTTGGCCATCGTCGTCCTCCTTGTTTGCCTGGTCTTGGGTGGTAAGGGTCCTAATTCCGGGGGTAGGCCAAGGTTCCGGCGGCTTGATCGGATCCCGGTCTGGTCTTCGCTCGGTTCTTGGGGGCTTGGGCTCGGACTTGAACTGCGGGAAGTCGGAGGGGTACGCGGCAGGGGCATGCGTTACCCCGCACCTCCACCAAAATGTCACGAATGACAAGTGATGAGGCGATAATAACTGAAGAAACTAAACGTTTAATGGGGCGAACTTGTGCCCAAAAGCAAAAAGGAAACAGAAGATAATAACAGAGCGTCGCGGGCGTCGAAAGCGGCGAAGCAGCAGGATCGAACGCTGAGGCGAAACTGACTCGGCTTGCCAGGCGAAGCCCCTTTTGTACACGCGTGGGCTCCAGAACATTCGGCGTAGAAGGTTCGGTTCGTAGAACATTCTAACCTCGAATTAGCAAGGCGGCTCTCGAATTTACTAGAACATCACATTACAGCGTCAACAAAAATGTGTAGGCGCGGCCAGGAATCGAACCCTGGCCTTCTGCGTGGAAGGCACGCGCGATAACCGTTAGGCCACGAGCGCGCTGCCTGCTTGGTCAGCTGCGCTAGCGGCAATATGACATTGCGCTCTCTTTCACTCAAGTATGACATTGCACTATTTCTCACTGAAATATGACATTGCGCTATTCTTCACTCAAATTTGACGTTGCCCTATTTCTCACTCAAATATTACCTTGGTCTAATTTTCAGCCAAATATGGCAATGCTCCATTTTACATCCAAATATGACATTGCGCTATTTTTCACCCTAATATGAAATTGCGCTATGTTTCACTCGAATATGAGATTGCGCTATTTCTGACTCAAATATGGCATAGCACTATTTTAAACTGTGGTCGGTTTGCCTTCCTGCCTACCTGACCCGGAGGAATAACACGGAGCCAACGGTTTCAACAACAAAATTTACAATTAATTGGACACGGACGAAATGATGAAGAATAATAACAGGAACCAACGAGCACCGGCGGCCCTTGGGTCCAGCCAGCAACTGTCTGTGCGCCGCCTCTCATCCGCCTTATCTAGGCGACGCATGCGATGTGTGCATGGCCAGCGTGACGTCGCCGCCACGCGGGAACAGTTCCCCTCCTTTGCCCCGCAGTCGGGCAACTTGGCTGGGGAGCCGCCAGGGTGCCCCCCTCTCCCCCCTCAAACTTCGTCCGGCATGTCGATGACGGTGACGTCGGTGTGGACGTCAGGGGGTGGAAGGTGCTACTGGGCGGACCGGCGTAGCATGCAGGTCCGGTCGGCGCCGCTGGAGTTCGGCGTCCGCACCCTCCCAGCTCCTTGGTCACATGCTGCTCTTTCTGCAGCTGCTCGGTCAGCTCCAGCTTGTCATTGCACACCTTGACAAAGACGTCCTGCATTTCCACCGGCGTTCGCTTGAGCTCCTTGTTCTGACTCAGTGCTCGGCTTGCGGCCATTTTGTTGCTCTGGATCTCCCCTGACGCGCCAACGTCCTTGGTGGCCCAATCCACCACGAGCCCGGCCGCCATGTCGTTCCGATGGCGGGTGTGGTGACGGTGTTATCCACAAACCATCTTCGTAGAGAAACGGGGAGGCAGACGACAGGGGGTTTAGTTGGGGGTCAAGCCTGGCATTATTTTCGCACCCCTTCGAGAAAGTTCGAAATAACGGATTTGAGATGGGCACACAATCTTCTCCTTCCTCTCTTCAAAAGGGGTCAGATCCGTGGAAGTAGAAAACTACCCCCAAAACGCGAGAAAGGCGAAGCCGAGGAGACAAGAAAAAAAGGGGGGGGGGTCTTCTTTTTGATGTCACCGACGTCGCAGGTGATACCGCCGTCTTGGTGGAGACAAGGGGCTTCCGGAACAGGACTGCCGTCAATGTCGATCCCATCCTGCGAGGAATCTTCGTCTTCCTCTTGAAAAATTCGTTTTAGGTTGGTGACATGAACAGGTCCGGTTTCCTCACTAGATTCACAGTGAGCTAGTTTGTAAGTGAGTGGTGATGAGCACTTTTCATGCACGTGAAAGGGACCTTCCCAACTGTTTGCGAGGGAGGCTGCGTAGCTTCGAGCGGCGTCACTCAGTGGGTGGGTACACCGGAGTACGAAATTGCCCACTCAAACAGCAAGTCACGTCGCCCCTGGTTGTACTGTTCTGCCTGTTTTACTCGGGCGACGTCGATATTCTTTGGGCTTCTCGAAGGTTGTTGGAGAAGCGCTTTCGCAGGTCCTCTGCGAACTTCACGTAGGGGCGAAGCCCTCCCCCGGACTGTGTAGAAAGGAGACGGTTAAAAAGCGGAAACGAGAGCTCCTTGCCGAAATTCAATTGGGCAGGAGTGAGACCCATTGACCGACTATTGGTCGTACGGGTTGCGAATGCCAGCTCCGGCAGTTTCGCGTCCCAGTCCTTGTGGCGCTCTGTGTAGGCCACTAACATCATCTTAAGGTTCCGATTTACCCTTAACGTGATGTTTGCTTGTGGGTGGTAAGGAGAAATTATTTTGTGTTTAATTTCCAGCACCGCGCATGCGTCCACGAACACCTTACTCGTTAGGTAGGAGGGATTATCGCTTAGCAGCTACGCTAGAAAGCCGAACCTAGCGAATGTTTCGAGCAGGCATTCCCAGATTTTTTGCGAATTTAGATTCCGCAAAGGAAATAACTCAACCCACTTCCCGAAGTGGTCGGTTACCACGAACAAGTAGTGATTGCCGCGGGGACTACGTGGGAAGGGGCCCATAACGTCACAGCAACAAATCTGGCAAGGGCTCTGACTCACTATTGGTTGCATGAGACCGGGGGCTGACCACCACATGGTTTTGCCTTCTGGCACCCCTAGCAGCTACGAACGTATCGGAGCACATCCTCCCTCATGCCTGGCCAGGTAGCAATTTGGGATAAATTTTCGTAAGTTTTGCTCCCACTGCTGTTTCTGCCAAGGCAGTCATGCATGTATCAAATGAAAAGCTTACGTAGCTTGCGGGGTACCACGGTCCGGAACGCCAAGCCATCCGGATTGTCGTCGGCCTGGCAGATGTAGCGCAGCAGGAGGCCGTCGTAGCTCATCAAGTAGGAGTCGCACTCATTGTCACTTGGGCGGTCGACTGGACCTCTTGCTGCCAGCCAAGCCGACAAGCTTTGACAGAGTCCGTCATCCAGCTGCGCCTTGCGAAGCTCCCCGCGGCTCACCAGTGTACCCCACCGTGAATCTGGGGATCCTCGTGCCATGTCCGCGACGGCCACCAAGCCATGGGTATCCTGCGAGTGTTCCTCGGGAAGTGGAGCTCGAGAGAGCGCATCAGCAACTTTGTTGGTTGACCCCGGGCGGTACACGATGGAGCAGTCGTACTGTTATAGCGTAAGCGCCCAATTAGCAAGACGTCCAGCTGGATTCTTAAGTCCTCTTAGCCATGAGAGCGCTAAGTGATCAGATTGAATCTGGAACATTGCGCCGTCTAGATGCAGGTTGAAACGCTTCAAAGCATGAATAATGGCGAGGCATTCACGTTCTGCGACCCTGTAGTTGCGCTCGGCTGGAGTTAGCGTGTGGCTCGTGAAAGCAACTGGCCGAAGAACATCGTCACACTCCTGCAGCAAGACAGCACTCAGGCCACAGTCGCTTGCATCTGTCTACAGAAGGAACGGTTTGTTCATGTCTGGGAGCTGTAAACAAGCGTTTTCAGACGCGGTTTTTTGAGAGGGCTGCGCATGAGCATTGTTGTTGTCCAACCCAACACCACTTGACGCCTTTCTAGAAGGTGATTGAGCGGTTGCGATATATCGGAAAAGTGTGGAATGATTTCCCGGTAGAACGCAATCATTCCGAGGTATCTTTGTAGGCTCTTTACGTCATGTGGGCTTGGGTATTCCATTAGCGCGCTTCAACTTACCTTCGTTGGGGTGGAGCGTGCCGTTATCCACAACGAACCCAAGGAGGTTAATCTTGGGCGCGGCCAACTGAACTTTTCCGGGATGAATCGTGAGGCCAGCATTACGCATTCGCTCAAGTACGATGAGAAGGTGTTCGACATGCTCCTCAATAGTTCTCGAGGAAGCAACCACGTCATCTATGTATGTCATGGCAAATTCGTACTTCGAGTTCGCGAGTACAACAATCATCAGGCGTTGAAAACTGGCTGGAGATTCAGACAAGCCAAACGGCAGTCGGTTGAACTAAAAAAACCTGTGGCAGATGAAAGCAGTTTTTGGAACGTCTGATGGGTGAATCTCGATCTGAAGAAACCCGTGACTGCAATCCAGCGTTATGAACACGGTCGCGTTACCGAGCGCGTACATCACGGAGAAAATGCTGGCGAAAGGGTAGCTGTCTCGTACGGGCACATCGTTTAGCCGCCTGCAATCCACACAGAGTCTGGCTGTTCCGTCTTCTTTCGGAACGAGAAAGATGGGGAACACCCAGGGGCTCTTCCACTCATGTACTGAACCTGTGGCAATCATCTCCTCGAGCGCCGCATCTAGGAGTGCTCTTTTGTGACCGCTGATCGGTCGAGGGTTGCACCTCCGAGGCGGCGTGTCACCGGTTTCAGCGTGGTGAAACAGAATGTCGGTCTTTCCAGGCGTTTCCGTGAACATCAGTGAGAAAGACTGCAGCACGGCTTGCAGCTCGTGCTTCTGCTGGCTGCTTGCGGGCACTTTCGCAACGATTCTCGAACGCCGGCGGGCAAGACGTCCGGCACCATGGTGAAGCGGGCTGCACTGGGCGGGTTACGGAAGCAGTCCTCCCGTCTGGCAAACGGAGTCAGCTCCGGTTGTTGTCCCAGCCGGTATCCGCCACCAGAAAAGTCGAGGTTCATGCTTTCGCCTGTAACCAGAGTCTAGGCCCAAGATCACTGGTACCACGAGACCTGGCAGATAACAAATCGCTGACGCCGCTTCTTTCCATTAAGCAGAGTCTGCAGCCTCACGGCTCCTCCAGCTGTTATCGTTGTACCAGAAGCTAACTGCAACGGGGTCCGCACTCCCGGAGGTTCACCTTTTTGATTTGCAGAGTTCGAAAACAAAATCCCCTATGAGCGAGAGAGCGGCCCCAGAATCCATAAGTACGGCAATGGGAAAATCGAGCAGTGAAATCGTCTTGTGCGGTCCAATAATGTTAGGCTCGGGCTGGATTCGACATACCAATTGAATCTGTGCTGCGGCCTCACTGTTCCCAGAGACTTGTGGGGTTTCCCTTGCTGCTACCCGTCTCGGGGAATGACACAGCACACCGGTTCAACAACACGTAAACATTTAATGACCGCTATCGCCTGCGGCGCGATCCCAACAGCCCCCGCGCATACGCTGCGACGGCCCTTTATCAGCGGCGGAGCGCCGCTCGCGTGGCCAGTTGCCCTTGGCCCCCTCGTGGTCAAGATGACCACTCATGATTGTTGAAGGGGCAACCTGGGCCAACCGCTTGGAATCCCCAGGTTGCCCACACATCTCCCCCCTTCCAAAAACGAAAGCGGAGGACGTCTTAGATGGTCTTGGGGGCCTTCCTTCTGGGTCGCAAGGGTCTTCTCAGATGGGCGAGCACGGGTCCGACGTCAGTACTTCCGGACAGTACCGATGCGGCTGTGGGGGGGGGGGGGGTTCTGATGATGGGAGCTGCGTCGCCGCTGTCTGGCACGAGGAACTAGAAATTAAAAACAACATGAGGCCATGGCGCGGTAGGAACAAGCGGCCGCGCACACGAAAGATGCCTGCCTCACTGTGCATACGGGAGCGCGGCCCCTTTCTCTTCTCCCCCCCCAAAAAAAAAAAACACAGAAGAGGGAATGAACATAATGCACTTAGAGCTCGTGCTACTCCCGGTCGTCTTCACCGCCGTCTCAAGTTGTACCGCGGCAGAGACGGTGTGGAATCTTCCGAGAGGTGGTCCGGATAGTCGCCATCTGGAACCTGCGACACATCTACCTCCTCGGGTTCATAGAAAGCTTTTAGGTCGGCGACATGAATAGACCCGCACATTTCAGCAGATTCGCAATGCACCAGCTCGTAAGACAGGTTGGAGAGCTTCTTACTAACACGGTAGGGGCCATCCCACCTCTTTGCTAAAGAGGCCGTGAAGCCTCTAGCAGCATCACTCAGCGGATGAGTTCGCCTCAGTACCAGATCTCCTACCTTGAACTGCAGATTTCGCCTCCCCTTGTTGTACTGGTTTGCCTGCTGCAGTCTCGAGACGTCGAGGCTCTCTCGAGCTTCACGCAGGTTCTCCGTGAAGCGCTTCCGGAGATCTTCTGCGAACTGCGTGGTAGTGCGCTGCATGCTTGCAGGATCTGTGCAAAGAAGGCCGTTTCCCAGGGGAAACACGAGCTCTTTCCCAAAGTTAAGTTGAGCCGGAGTAAAACCCGTGGACCGGTTGATTGTTGTGCGGGTAGCGAATGCCATTTCCGCCAATTTCGCGTCCCAGTCTTTGTGTCGCTCTGTATGCGCTACAAGCATTTGCTTCAGGTTACGGTTCACTCTTTCCGTGATGTTCGCCTGTGGATGGTATGGCGAAGTCCGTTTGTGCCGTATGCCTAGCGCCTTACACGCATCCACGAACACCTTGCTAACAAAATAAGAAGCGTTGTCTGTAATAAGCGTTGCGGCAAAGCCAAAGCGCGCGAACGTCTCGAGAAGACAGTCCCAGATTTTCCTAGAGTCTAATTTGCGTAAAGGAAACATTTCGACCCACTTCGTGAAATGGTCGGTCACTACTAGCAAATACTGATTGCCGCGTGGACTACGGGGAAAGGGACCGACAACGTCGCAGGCAACACACTCCCAGGGGTACTTGCTTTCTACCGAGTGCATTAAACCTGGTGGTTGGCCACCTCGGGGTTTCGTCTTCTGACAAACCGGGCAGCTACGTGTGTACCTCATTACATCCTGCCTCATACCTGGCCACGTTGCAATTTGGGACAACTTTTCGTAAGTTTTGCTCCCACTGCTGTGGCCTGCCAAGGCGGGATCATGCATATACCTTATAAATGACTTACGCAGTTTACGTGGTATTACAGTCCGGAATGGCGGGCCGCTGGACCCATCGTCCGCCTGGGGGATGTATCGCAGCAGGATGCCGTCGCTGCTGAGCAGGTACGAGTCCAAGTCTCTGGGATTCCCAGCGTCAGCCGAGTTTTCTTCTGCCAGCTGGTGAATCACCTTCTGACAAAGTCCATCGGACAGCTGGGCCACTCGGAGCTCCTCTCTGCTCACCAGGGTTCCCCACCGCGAATCTGGTGTGATGGGCGCCGCATTGGCCAGTGCCACCAAGTCGGGATCCACCTGCATTTCCTGCCCGAGAAGTGGAGCACGGGATAACGCATCTGCAACGTGGTTAGCCGCTCCACGCTTGTACTCGATTGTGTATTTGTAGCGCTGGAGCGAAAGGGCCCATCGAGCGAGTCGTCCTGCAGGGTTTTGAAGCCCTTTGAGCCACGAGAGAGCCATGTGGTCAGTTTGAATGCTAAACGAAGCGCCGTCAAGGTACATGTCAAACTTCTTAAGCGCAAAAATAATTGCCAGACACTCTTTTTCGGTTGTTGAGTAGTTTCGCTCCGCTCCGGTTAACGTATGACTGGCGAAAGCGACGGGACGAAGAACGCTGTCATGTTCCTGCAGAAGAACTGCTCCTAGTCCGTAATCGCTTGCGTCGGTCTGCAAGATGAACGGACGATTCAAGTCGGGCAGATTTAAACACGCGTTTTCAGTCACAGCCCTTGAAAGACACGCGAATGCGGTTTGCTGCTCTTGCCCCCAGCACCATCTCGTTTTTTTGCGGAGCAATCGGTTCAGAGGTTCAGTTATCTCAGCGCATTGCGGAATAAAATCTCTATAAAACGCAATCATCCCGAGATATCTCTGTAGGCTTTTGACGTCATAAGGGGGTGGGTACTCCGTTATTGCGCGCAGCTTATCTTCATTCGGGCGCAGCGTTCCGTTATCTACAACAAATCCGAGAAGGTTGATTACAGGCGATGCCAACTGGACTTTATCTGGATGAATCGTAAGGCCGGCCTGACGCATTCGTTCGAGTATGATGTGAAGGTGCACGAGATGCTCCTCGAATGTTCGTGAAAACACCACTACGTCATCCATGTACGCCATCGCAAACTCGTACTTCGCGTCACCGAGCACAACGTCCATTAGGCGTTGAAAGCTGGCGGGAGAGTTGGACAAACCAAAGGGAAGGCGAGTGAATTCGAACAACCCCTGTGGCAAATGAATGCGGTCTTCTTTACATCAGCCGGATGAACTTCGATTTGAAGAAATCCGCGGCTGCAATCGAGGGTTGTGAAAACAGTCGCGTTTCCAAGGGCATACATTACTGAGGAAATACTAGGAAACGGGTAACTGTCTCTGACTGACACTTCATTTAGGCGCCTGTAATCAACACAAAGCCTTGCTGTGCCGTCCTTCTTTGGAGCAAGGACCACCGGGGAAGCCCATGGGCTTTTTGACTGACGTACTGCGCCTGTGTCGATCATTTCCGATAGCGCCGCATCAAGAAGTTCGCGCTTGTGAGCACTTATGGGTCTCGGATTACACCTCCGCGGGGGTGCATCCTTAGTTTCGATGCGGTGCCGTAGGAGATCGGTTTTCCCAGGTCTTTCCGTGAACATCGGCGAGAAGGGTTCCAGCAGTTGCTGGAGCTGCTTCTGGTTGTCTTCACCGGAACACTTTTGCACGGCTTTGAGCACGCTGTCTGGAAGTAAAGACATCTGCCCGGCAAAGTTTAACGGGAACGCTTGGCCGCGAATACAATCCTGCCGTCTGGTAAACGGCGTTAATGCCGTTTCGCCTCCCAACCAATATCCGGCTTGGCCGAAGTCTAGCAAAACCCGCTCCGCTGCAATAAAATCTCTACCCAGGATCATGGGCACTGGTAGTTCCGGGAGGTATACGAACCGTTGTCTTCGTTTTCTGCCATGAAAGGAAATTCGTAACCTGACTGCACCGGCAGCAGGCAGTACGGACCCCGATGCTACCTGCAATTTCACGTTTGCTGACCGGAGATGTATCTTTTTCTTGTTACATTCCGCAAATACAGCATCCCCAATAAGCGATATGTTTGCACCAGTATCTAGAAGAGCGGCCACTGGTGTACCTAGTACATTCACAGTCATACGAGGTTCAAGGGACTTGGGTGTAGCTTCGATTCTACTCACAGCTGGGATGAGCACTGTCGGTTTCTCGTTTAGTGAGGTTGTTCCTACCCCCGTCGGCTGGTGCGAGTCCATTAGCGCCCGGCCATCCAGGGCGACCATCCTTGGTGTTGAGAACTTCAAAGCGGCTCTGACGCTGGGGATCGGGCAGGAATCTGACTGGCCGACCTTTGGCTGAAAGGGAATCGCATTAGGGTCCAACTCAAATGCAGTTGCTTCGGGTAGCTGACCGGGAACAGTGGAAGCTGTTCGCCCGGGGATCAGTGCAAAGGCAGACGCGCCGGGAGTCTCATGACCGAGAATGTTGTGAGCTGGCCGCCCGGGTGTCACTGCAACAGCAGGCACGCCGGGAGTCTCAAGACCGCGAGCGGTGTGAGCTGGGCGCCCGGGTGTCGGTGTGAAAGCCGAGACGCCGGGAGTCTCATGACGGGGAGTGTTGTGAGCTGGCCGCCCGGGTGTCACTGCAACAGCAGGCACGCCGGGAGTCTCAAGACCTGTGAGCTGGCCGCCCGGGTGTCACGCAAGCAGGCACGCGGAGTCTCAAGACCGCAACGGTGGAGCGGCGCCGGGTGTCGGTGCAAGCCGACACGCCGGGAGTCTCAGACGAGAAGTGTTATGAGCTGGCCGCCCGGTTGTCGATGCGAGAGCAGACACGCCGGGAGTCTCAAGACCGCGAACGGTGTGAGCTGGGCGCCCGGGTGTCGGTGTGAAAGCCGACACGCCGGGAGTCTCAACGACGGTGAGTGGTGTGAGCTGGCCGCCCGGGTGTCGACTGCGAGAGCAGGCACGCCGGGAGTCTCAAGACCGCGAACGGTGTGAGCTGGGCGCCCGGGTGTCGGTGTGAAAGCCGACACGCCGGGAGTCTCACGACGAAGAGCGAAAGTGTTATGAGCTGGCCGCCCGGTTGTCGATGCGAGAGCAGACACGCCGGGAGTCTCAAGACCGCGAACGGTGTGAGCTGGGCGCCCGGGTGTCGGTGTGAAAGCCGACACGCCGGGAGTCTCATGACGGTGAGTGGTGTGAGCTGGCCGCCCGGGTGTCACTGCAACAGCAGGCACGCCGGGAGTCTCAAGACCGCGAACGGTGTGAGCTGGGCGCCCGGGTGTCGGTGTGAAAGCCGACACGCCGGGAGTCTCACGACGAAGAGCGAAAGTGTTATGAGCTGGCCGCCCGGTTGTCGATGCGAGAGCAGACACGCCGGGAGTCTCAAGACCGCGAACGGTGTGAGCTGGGCGCCCGGGTGTCGGTGTGAAAGCCGACACGCCGGGAGTCTCACGTCGAAGAGGGAAAGTGTTATGAGCTGGCCGCCCGGTTGTCGATGCGAGAGCAGACACGCCGGGAGTCTCAAGACCGCGAACGGTGTGAGCTGGGCGCCCGGGTGTCGGTGTGAAAGCCGACACGCCGGGAGTCTCACGACGAAGAGGGAAAGTGTTATGAGCTGGCCGCCCGGTTGTCGATGCGAGAGCAGACACGCCGGGAGTCTCAAGACCGCGAACGGTGTGAGCTGGGCGCCCGGGTGTCGGTGTGAAAGCCGACACGCCGGGAGTCTCATGACGGTGAGTGGTGTGAGCTGGCCGCCCGGGTGTCACTGCAACAGCAGGCACGCCGGGAGTCTCAAGACCGCGAACGGTGTGAGCTGGGCGCCCGGGTGTCGGTGTGAAAGCCGACACGCCGGGAGTCTCACGACGAAGAGGGAAAGTGTTATGAGCTGGCCGCCCGGTTGTCGATGCGAGAGCAGACACGCCGGGAGTCTCAAGACCGCGAACGGTGTGAGCTGGGCGCCCGGGTGTCGGTGTGAAAGCCGACACGCCGGGAGTCTCATGACGGTGAGTGGTGTGAGCTGGCCGCCCGGGTGTCACTGCAACAGCAGGCACGCCGGGAGTCTCAAGACCGCGAACGGTGTGAGCTGGGCGCCCGGGTGTCGGTGTGAAAGCCGACACGCCGGGAGTCTCACGACGAAGAGGGAAAGTGTTATGAGCTGGCCGCCCGGTTGTCGATGCGAGAGCAGACACGCCGGGAGTCTCAAGACCGCGAACGGTGTGAGCTGGGCGCCCGGGTGTCGGTGTGAAAGCCGACACGCCGGGAGTCTCATGACGGTGAGTGGTGTGAGCTGGCCGCCCGGGTGTCACTGCAACAGCAGGCACGCCGGGAGTCTCAAGACCGCGAACGGTGTGAGCTGGGCGCCGGGTGTCGGTGTGAAAGCCGACACGCCGGGAGTCTCACGACGAAGAGGAAAGTGTTATGAGCTGGCCGCCCGGTTGTCGATGCGAGAGCAGACACGCCGGGAGTCTCAAGACCGCGAACGGTGTGAGCTGGGCGCCCGGGTGTCGGTGTGAAAGCCGACACGCCGGGAGTCTCATGACGGTGAGTGGTGTGAGCTGGCCGCCCGGGTGTCACTGCAAGAGCAGGCACGCCGGGAGTCTCAAGACCGCGAACGGTGTGAGCTGGGCGCCCGGGTGTCGGTGTGAAAGCCGACACGCCGGGAGTCTCACGACGAAGAGGGAAAGTGTTATGAGCTGGCCGCCCGGTTGTCGATGCGAGAGCAGACACGCCGGGAGTCTCAAGACCGCGAACGGTGTGAGCTGGGCGCCCGGGTGTCGGTGTGAAAGCCGACACGCCGGGAGTCTCATGACGGTGAGTGGTGTGAGCTGGCCGCCCGGGTGTCACTGCAACAGCAGGCACGCCGGGAGTCTCAAGACCGCGAACGGTGTGAGCTGGGCGCCCGGGTGTCGGTGTGAAAGCCGACACGCCGGGAGTCTCACGACGAAGAGCGAAAGTGTTATGAGCTGGCCGCCCGGTTGTCGATGCGAGAGCAGACACGCCGGGAGTCTCAAGACCGCGAACGGTGTGAGCTGGGCGCCCGGGTGTCGGTGTGAAAGCCGACACGCCGGGAGTCTCACGACGGTGAGTGGTGTGAGCTGGCCGCCCGGTTGTCACTGCAAGAGCAGGCACGCCGGGAGTCTCAAGACCGCGAACGGTGTGAGCTGGGCGCCCGGGTGTTGGTGTGAAAGCCGACACGCCGGGAGTCTCATGAAGGAAAGTGTTGTGAGCTGGCCGCCCGGTTGTCGATGCGAGAGCAGACACGCCGGGAGTCTCAAGACCGCGAGCGGTGTGAGCTGGGCGCCCGGGTGTCGACGTGGACGCCGACACGCCGGGAGTCTCATGAAGAAAAGTGTTGTGAGCTGGCCGCCCGGTTGTCGATGCGAGAGCAGACACGCCGGGAGTCTCAAGACCGCGAGCGGTGTGAGCTGGGCGCCCGGGTGTCGGCGTGGAAGCCGACACGCCGGGAGTCTCGCATGAAGAGGAAAGTGTTGTGAGCTGGCCGCCCGGTTGTCGATGCGAGAGCAGACACGCCGGGAGTCTCAAGACCGCGAACGGTGTGAGCTGGGCGCCCGGGTGTCCTGCGAAATCGGACACGCCGGGAGTCTCACAACGAAGAGGGAAAGTGTTATGAGCTGGCCGCCCGGTTGTCGATGCGAGAGCAGACACGCCGGGAGTCTCAAGACCGCGAACGGTGTGAGCTGGGCGCCCGGGTGTCGACGCGAACGCGGACACGCCGGGAGTCTCATGACGGAAAGTGTTGTGAGCTGGCCGCCCGGTTGTCGATGCACGAGCAGACACGCCGGGAGTCTCAACACCGCGAACGGTGTGAGCTGGGCGCCCGGGTGTCCATGCAAGATCGGACACGCCGGGAGTCTCACAACCAAGAGTGTTATGAGGAAGAAAAAGTGCTGGAGGGCCACCGAGGGTCGATAGAAAAGCGTCAGTCCCCGGAGCCCGTGTGAGCCTCCGGGAGGCCCGGAGGCGGCTGCGGCGGCTCGACCTTGTGGATTGTGTTTTCGGCGCGGCCGGCGGAGAGTAGAAATTTCTTACCACCGCCGGCCGTAGCCGTTTCCCTGTGTCTGAGGCGGCCGCTGCCGTTCGCTGCAGTCCCGGTGTATGTGTCCTGGCTGGCCGCATCGAAAACAACGGGGCGTGGCCCGCCCGTCGGCTTCGTGAGGTGTCCCGCTCTTTCTTGCCTCTCCCAAGCTCCGCGTTACCGGTCCAGAGGCCAAGAACTCATCTTGATCAATGGAGGGGCTGTAGCGTTGTGAATGTATGCCCTCATAACCGCTGCACCTCCGTGATTCGTATGCACGAGGATCTAGGGCTCGTGATTCGTATGCACGAGGATCTAGGGCTCGGGGGACAGACGCCTGATTGGAATCGTCTGGTTCTCTCTCGACTCTATGTACATGTGCGTTTCCAGACCACGCAAATGATGGTTCCAGAGTCATGTTCTGCGGTGGAGGGGGGCGGTATCTTAGTTCCGCGAGGATGTCGGCCTGGATGGTGATCGCTTCCCGTGCCATCTCGTCTAAATTCTTAAAGGTGCGTCCCCTGAGATGGGGGTGGAAACGCGGGTGGCTTTGGCGGATGGCGCGTTGTACTTTCTCCGCGTCTGGTGCCGCGGCGTCGGCGATATCGTACAGGCCCTGGAGAGCCCTTACAAACTCAATGAGTGACTCTTCCGGGTGCTGTGTGCGCGCGCGCAGCTCGTCCCTAATCCGCATGCTGTAATCCGGAGGCAGGAACTCCGTCCTAAATCGCGCCTCGAAATCTGACATACTTGTGAATTTAGTTTGTCTTTGCCTCCACAGTGCTGCACTGTCTGTCAGTGCAACCGGCAAAAGGCGGGTGAGGATGGTTTCGTCGTCAATTCCCGACGCAGCTTGGTAGTCCCGCAGTTCCGAGACGAACATCGCGACTGACTTGCTATCTGCGTACCCCGAAAAAACCGGGACGCTAAGCGAAAGCCTTAGGTAGTCCCTGGGGGCGTACTTCCAGCAGGGGTGGGGCTTGAGCGCATCATCTGCTCTCGTTGTATCTGAAGAAGCATGGTCATGGCCACTCTTAGTTCTGCTAGACCACCCTCTGATGATGCGCCTGCCGGGACTGAGACTGCAGGCTTAGCGTCCGGCTTTATGTCGCTGGCGGCGTTATCCGCGAGTGCACCGAGCGTCAAAAGGTCGTCCTCACTCACGTTTCTGTCGGCGTCCTCTGTAGACGGCATCGTGTTGTAGTGGAGACTTCCGCAGGTCAATGAACTTAGGCTTGCGAAGAAACGCCCCCTCAAATGTGGGCAAACTCAGGAACGCAAAATGGACTATGTGAAACGTAAGAATGAACCCAGTTTGCGGCCATCCTCCCAGACGAGCAGCATATCACGTCTGGGCGCCAGTGTGGGGTTTCCCTTGCTGCTACCCGTCTCGGGGAATGACACAGCACACCGGTTCAACAACACGTAAACATTTAATGACCGCTATCGCCTGCGGCGCGATCCCAACAGCCCCCGCGCATACGCTGCGACGGCCCTTTATCAGCGGCGGAGCGCCGCTCGCGTGGCCAGTTGCCCTTGGCCCCCTCGTGGTCAAGATGACTACTCATGATTGTTGAAGGGGCAACCTGGGCCAACCGCTTGGAATCCCCAGGTTGCCCACAGACTGTAACGGCCATCGGCGAGTGGCTGTCTGGTTTCAGCGTCGCCGGCCATAGTAGTTTCCCTGGTTGTTCTGGTTCCGGAACTTTGCCGCTGTCTCGTGCCACCTCTTGTTTGTAGTGTCCAGAAGCCTTGTACACTGCTTTCGGTGATGGCCGGGCTGCTGGCGCTCGCAGCAGCGGTCCGACGACAGTTGCCTGCTTAGGCCACCCGCACCGAGGTGCCCGTCGGACAGCCTCCAGTGATTGGGTAAAGAACCACTATGGGAGGGCCTCCACCAGACTTCCAACTGGCTGTTGTGGAGAGGGCTTGTTCCGTTGCGGCGGGAGACTACGCTGCATGGCTGCGGAATTGCGACCTACACTGTGCCAGTTTTCACCAGCACTTGCAGGAGCAGACTGATGAAGATGGTTCGCTTGGGTGGTGATCTCCGTTGGGCCCCAGCTTACGATAGGGCACGGCCAACGACCTCCCACCTGTCTTGGCGACCCCCGCCAGAGTCCCTCACGGGCCCCGCTGTGACCTACGGGGACCTCTCGATGAGAGTTAGGCGAACATCCGCTTATCCCGCGCGGGAGAACTCTATGCATGCCACGCTAACTCACCTGGTTGACGTGGTGGGGAAGGGAGGGTCTCGTTCGGACAGTTCGCTTGCGTGAAGGCCTCGGGGCCCCGCCATGCGCACTCCGGTTCGAGCGCGTACTTGGCTGGTAGCGGCGGCACGTGGTTCCGCTCGACATTATAAGCTTCATCGATGAGGCGGTTGATCAGGTAGATGTGGTATTATAGGTGGCACTGCCTCCTGACCCTGGCTACTCTGTCCGACTCCGGTGTATTCGGGTCCGACCTCTTGAAAAGCTTTTGCATGACCCGAACGTACCGGACCAGACTTTAGTCCAAGTGCTGCGTCCTTGCCTCGAGCTCTCGGGGAATCTGCGTTGCGTAGCCCGCAGGCAGGAACTCTTCTCGAAGCCTCGTCTGTAAGTCCGCCAGGCTCGTGAAGACCACCTGCGACCCCAACCAGCACCTGGCGCTGCCTTGCAACGCCAGCGGGACAATGCGGTCCACGATGAAGACTTCCGAGGCACCGGGGGCAAGGTGGTACGTCTGCAACTCGCCCAGGAAGTCTGCCACGGACTTGACGTCGTCGAACCCCGTGTGGACTGGAAAAGTCAAGTGTGGTCGGGGCTCTCGCGTGGGGTCTCCTGCTGGCCAGGCGTGTGGGCCAGGCGCTGCATCACAAAGTCGCATATCTCCGTGACCTTCGTGAGCAGGTTTATTTGTGCCGCTGTGGCCATCGCTGCTCGCTGCTCCCGTCTGAGCATGCCTGCAAGCATGAAAAACGAAACGCCCCCCCCAAACTAACACAAACGCACAAAACGATTCCCGCGGTCACAAGAACTCAGACAGAAACACGCCAATACAACAAACGCGGACGTGACGGAAGCACGGAACGACGATACGAAACACAGGGAGTGGGAAAAGGGCTTACCAAAAGAAGAAACCAAGCCCCATGAAATTTCTGCGAGTTGGCAGAATACCACGCTTGGGCACCATTGTGGTCGGTTTGCCTTGCGGCATACCTGACCCCGGAGCAATAACACGGAGAAAACGGTTTCAACAACAAGGAACTATAATTAATTGGACATGGACGAGACGATGAAGAATAAAAAGGCTCGACGTACACCTAAGCACTTCTTATGAGTTGTGAATGCGAAAGCACGCACACCGCTCTTTGCTCCCTTCTTTAATCTGCGGGGTACAACCCGCTGACCTTGGAGAGAGGAACGGTGGAGCCGCTGCTTCGCGGACACGAATCGCCATGGGGTGAACGATCACTCACACTGTTGTGTGCCTTGTGCCGCGAGGAAGGGACAGACAGCAACCTTGTTCCAGCAGAACGAACCCCTTGGTTTATTCCATGCGCCGTATATATTGGCACGCACCATACAACCGATAAGAGGCGAGCGAACGCGGTGATCAGCGATAACACAACAGTGTGATAACGCAGTCCGGTTGACACCACACAAACTGACCCGCAGCGGCCAATGGGAGCCTCGTTGACGAGCGCCAGCCAATGGAGCCGAAGTGTAAAAGGTGCCGTTGGCTAGCTTTGCGCGTGGTTTTATTAAGGTGCCGTTTTGCATGGTTTCAAAGCTGATGACGTCGGCTCGCTTCATGAGAGAGTTAATGCTTTCGCATTAACAACAGGACTCAACGAGCACCGGCGGCACTTCAGTCAAGCCTGCGTGCGCCGTTTGTCATCCGCCTTATATAGGCAGCGTATGCGATGTGTGCGTGGCCAGCGTGACGTCACCCCCACGCGGGAAAAGTTCCTCCCTGTGCCCCGTAGTCGGGCAACTGGGCTGCGGAGCCGCCAGGGTGCCCAGAAAACTTAAATGTGACATAGCGCTATTTCTCACTTAAATATCGCATTGCGCTATTTTTCACTCAATTATGACATTTCGCTACTTCGATCTCAAATATGACATTCCACTTTTTTCACCCAAATGAGACATTGCACTATTTTTACCCAAATATGACATTGCGCTCATTTTTACCCAAATATGACATGGCGCTATTTTTCACCCAAACATGGCATTGCGCTATTTTTACTCAAATATGACATTACGCTCTTTTTCACTCAAATGTGACATTGCGCTATTTCTCAGTGAAATATAACATTGCGCTATTTTTACTCAAATTTGACATTGCGCTATTTTTCACTTAAATATGACATTGCGCTATTTCTCACTCAAACATGACATTGGGTTTTTTTTCATTCAAATATGACATTGCGCTATTTGTCACTCAAATATGACATTGCGCTATTTTACACAAATATGATATTGAGCAATGTTTCACCCGAAGTTTTACACTGCATAATTTTTTACCAAAATATAACATTGAGCTATTTTTCACCCAAGTATGAAATTGCGCTATTTTTCACCCAGATATGACATTGCGCTCTTTTTCACTCAAATATAAAATTGCACCATTTTTCACCCAAATATGACTTGCACTGTTTTTCACGCAAATATATCATTGTGCTATTTTAAACCAAATATAGCATTGCACTATTTTCCACCCAAATATGACATTACACCATTTTCAGCCAAATATGACATTGCACTACTTTTCACCTAAATATGTCATTGCGCTAATTTTTTCACCCAGATATGATATGTTGCGCTATTCTTCATCGAAATATTACATTGCGCTAGTTCTACCCAAATACGACATTGCACTATTTTTCACCTAAATTTGACATTGTGATATTTTTCTTTCAAATACGACAATGCGCTATTTTTCATCCAAAAATGACGATGTGCATTGTTTCATCAAAATATTACACTGCACTAATTTTCATCCAAATATGGCATTGCGCCCATTTTACCCATACATGATATTGCGATATTTTTCACCCAAATATGACATTCCACTTTTTTCACTCGAATATGACATTTCGCTATATTTTGCACTCAAGAATGAAATCGCGCAATTTTTGCATCCAAATATGACATTGCGTTATTTTTCACCCAAATATGACATTGCGCTATTTTTACCCAAATATGACATTGAGCGATTTTTCACCCGAATATTACATTGCACAATTTTTTACCCAAATATGACATTGCGCTATTTTTACCCAAATATGTCATTGAGCGATTTTTCAACCGAATATTAGATTGCACAATTTTTTACCCAATTATCACATTAAGCTATTTTCCACCCAAGTATGAAATAGCGCTATTTTTCACTGAAATATGACATTGGGCTACTTCCCACTTAAATATGATATTGCACTATTTTTACCCAAATATGAAATTGTGCAATTTTTCATCCAAATATAACATTGCGCTATTTTTCGCTCAAATATGACATTGTGCTATTTCTCACTCAAATGTGACATTGCAATGTTTTTTCCCAAATACGACAGTGCACTGTTTTTCACCCAAATATGACATTGCGCTATTTTTACCCAAATATGACATTGCGCAATTTTTCATCCAAATATAAAATTGCGCTATTTTTCACCCAGATATGACATTGAGCTATTTTTCACCAGAATATTACATTGCACAATTTTTTACTCAAATATGACATTGAGCTATTTTTCACCCAAGCATGAAATTGCACTATATTTTACTGAAATATGACATTGGGCTACTTCTCACTCAAATGTGACATTGCACTGTTTTTCCCCAGATACGACATTGCACTGTTTTTCACCCAGATATGACCCTGCGCTATTTTTTACTTAAATATGACATTGCGCAATTTTTTCATCCAAATATGACATTGCGCTATTTTTCACCCAGATATGACCCTGCGTATTTTTATTCAAATATGACAATGAGCAATTTTTCACGCGAATATTTTATTGCACAATTCTTCACCCAAATATGACATTGAGCTGTTTTTCATCCAAGTATGAAATTGCGCAATTTTTCAACCAGATATGACATTTCGCTAGTTTTCACCCCAATATGACATTGCTCTGTTTCATCCAAATATGACATTGTGCTATTTTTCACAAAAAATGTGACATTGCACTATTTTTCACTCAAATGTTATATTGTGCTATTTTTCACCCAAATATGACATTGCACTATTTTTCACCCTAATATGACATTGCGCAATTTTTCACCGAAATATGTCTTTACACTATTTCAAACCTAGATATGACATTGAGCTAATTTTTCGCCCAAATTTGCCATTGCACTATTTTTACCCAAATATGACATTGCACAATTTTTCAACCAAATATGACATTGCAGTATTTTTCACCAAATTATGACATTGCACTCTTTTTACCCAAATAAGACGTTGCACTATTTTTGAACCAAATATGACATTGCAGTATTTTTCACCCAAATTTGACATTGCGATATTTTCACCCAAATATGAAATTGCGCTATAGTTCACTCGAATATGACATTGGACTATTTTCACTCAAATGTGAAATTGCGCTATTTCTCACTCAAATATGACATTGCTTTATTTTACATCAAAATATTAGTTCGCGCTATTTTTCACTCAATTATGCCATGGGCTATTTTTCACTTGAATATGACATTGCAAGATGTGTTCAGATAAAGACGGTCATAGTGGTGTCATGCCTATTTCTTATTTTCAATTAAATTTTTATATGAGGTAGCGAAGCCTGTCCAAACAACGGAACAAACCTTACTTTTGCAAGATACTTCATAGTATTCGTGAGAAAAATCGCATTCGGAAGGAGGTTGAAAAAACGATTTTGCCAACTGCGCGATGACGCAACTTTGAAGGCCGGAGTAATAAAGAATACCGTTTTCTACACCGTAGAAATTTTGACGTTTAATGAAAGCATAATTTTCTGCCAGAATTAGTCAAAGTTAGCTTATAATAGCATATATTTCAGGCGAAATAAAAGGCCAAACTTGGCTTCTGGAGCAAGTCTTATATAATGAAGCATTTTTCGTCAAATTTTTAACTTGCTTTAAATTTATGTTCCTAAGCTGAAACTTTTTGTGTCGAGTATTTCGTGCCTTATGAACTTTTAACAAATTAATTAGCCTTATATTGTTGAAAGTTGTTTCTGCATTGCGCCCGGAAATTTCGTCAAGATCGAAAGTCAAAAGTTTGCGATATTTGTGCGGCAATTAAAAACAAAACTCATTCTCGATATTTTTTTTTAAATTTTACCCGATGGACCCTTGATGACCGGTAATTATAAATCTGCAAAGAGATGTTGCATTATTTTGAATTAAAATAAAAAAATAAATGTGTAACCAGGTCGTGGTCGTATCAATTACCACTGGGGCGTTCCTGTCTTAACGACAAGTGGTACTCGAGCGACGCATGCCGTACTTGGTCATATTAATGTCCAAGTGCCATGAAGCACTATAAAAATAGCAAGTGAACTTGGTATCGTTTCTGATGCAGCTGATATTGCCAATGATAACTGAACGTTGCGGCGCGTACGATCCTTATTAGGATATGTTACTTGCCTGGTTATATGTTCATTGTGCTACCATTTAGAGTTAGTACTTTAACATTAGTACCTGGCTGACAAAATAGTTTGATTCGTATTTCTAGGCACCGCTCGAAAGCTTGCTGACAAAATAGTTTGATTCATTTCTCAGGGCATCGCTTAAACGAGCGACATTGCCGAAACTTCTGCCCCGACCAATGCCAGGCGTGGCTGGGGCGGAACGAAAGCACTGTATGTCTCGAAGAACAATCGTGAATGAGTGGAAATCAAGGTTGAGTTAGAGGGATTTAGGTAAGTTAAGCGGTTTAGTGTCCGAGGCAACAGCCAAGTGTGAGCTCGGGTGCTACTCAAGTCGCTCCAGCAGGATCTCTTGAGACGCCTCATCCGTGATCAGAAAAGTCAGGATCTGTGACTGAGTCGAAAGAGGCAACAGTTATTGATATGGGGAAATATTTTTATAAAATTCCGAGAGGGTCATAGAGTGCAAGAACCTGCAGATGCTTATTTGCAATTATGACGCTCTTGGTGAGAATTAGCCAGCGGAGCCACCGAATGTCGTAAGCCGTCACACGCGCAGAGGTTCGTGGTTCACTGTAAACAGAAAAGGAAGAAAGATCTGTTGGCCAGACGGCCGGTCCACAGCGCGGTGAGGTCTTGTGAATAAAGAGGACGTAGCACACATTTTTTAAACAACGGGAGTTTAATTAAAATGATCATTGTTTTCTATTCTAGTCAGAAAACTCCTGTAGCGCCCAGAAGGCATTATTGCAGGGGGCGAATAATAACGAAAAGAACGTATCAGCATTTGCAGCACAAGCTATACATTCCTGTAAAGCGTTCCAGTCCTTGACCGTCCTCACAAAAAATGAATTTTTGCAGAGCTCCGTCCTAGTACAGAATTCGCGTATCTTGTGCACATGATCATTACGTTTGCAAAAATAATTTTGTTCTATTAATAATAGTAGCTTCATGATAATTGTAGTATAAAACGTTCAATTTTTAGAAATAGAGAAATAATATAATGGGGTTCACAAGTACCGACAAAGTGGCAATCAATAGTCTTAGCACTTTACCCAGCCGGTGCGCGGGCGGCAAATCGCAAATATACCTAGCGAATACACAGAATAAAAACAATTACTAGACAATTGATAGCTGAACTCCTAAAATCCTGAATTACTACCAACCAGATTGCAATACTGAGGAGCTACCGGTGGAAGAAGTGTCTAATCGCTTACTGTCTGGGAGTTACGGCCTCTTCCCTTGCATTGTCCGAAGGGGGTGGTACAGGTGGATTCCACGGTGCACTAGTGGGCAGCTCGATGAGGCCAGCCAAACACTCACACAGATACACACATTACACTTCTTGCGAAGGCTTCCCCAGCACAGACTTGGCCCGCCACCGTCACTTTTCCCGACCCGCTTTTCCGCAGATTGAATCACACGGCTCCAAGTCCAGAGCAGACTTCGTGTTCACACAGGTCACATATCGTGCGAGACGAAAAGAGCGTGGTTGGAAGCGCGATATGTCAAACCAGGTACAGGAAGGCCTTGGAAGTTCGAACCGTTTGTCCCGCGGGGTCTTGTTTATATTGAAGGGCATAGAAATTTGGAAACTGTGATGTACGCCTGGGTCGGTCTCCGGGTAATTCAACGAGAGGAATCTCTCATATATCGAGGCGCAGCCGGATGTGGTGATAAAAAAATTTACTAGAACACGTTCAGGGGCTCAGGGCTTCTTCCACCCAGAGTCCGCGCTGCGTGCCACGTACAAGGAATTCTCCTGATCTAATTCTTTCATATTTCCACATGTGAAGCGACTGGATTATAGGCATCCTCTTGGCGTCATTCCACTCCAACTTTTTCGTTCTCGGAATGCTTCAAGCTCGCCATCCACAATGTAGAGCAAGGAGACGTTTTTCACTTTCCGTTCCAGTGCCCGTGCAAACCCACTCGCACCTTGTATGGCGTCAGCAGTGGCAGGCGCCCGAAAATTTTGCAGGGTGGCTTGGTGTTTTAAGAGTCCCCCTACTACGTCGCATGCATTCTTGCCTTGCCCTGTTGCCAAAAAGTTCCATTTCGTCGTCTGGAGCTCACTACACGAAACTCGTGAAATTGATCCCAGTTCTTAATATGAGCGGCCGCTTCATCGCTCAACGTAAGTGATGCGAGAGTAGATTGATGCGTTGTCCTCGAGGTGTGCCTTAATTTTTTACAAGGCCAAGCATGCATGCGCCTAATCATGAGTTAGATTGTCGCTAATAGATGCATAACTCTGTGTCGAATTCTCTGACGTTACAACGCACGTAAAGATGCTGCTTTGGACCAGAGGCGGAAAATCCTCAATGTGCTCTGGCCTCTGAAGTGGAGACAACCATAGACCCATGCATCAAACATGTTTCGTACATTCGTACACTCTGCTAGTACCGTCAAAATTCTCCAGGAGTACTTGTATCCCCCCCCCCCCCTCCGTTCTCTGTGTTTGTTCTTCCGTGGGAGAGGGCTGTTGTGCCACCGCACGAGGAATGACTTTGGTGATTGTTTACCATCGGCACACGCCCCGGCCGCTTATGTTCACACCGCGCAGGGATGCCGCCTGTGTCACGTATCGCCGCCGCGAGTCGGTGAGATACGATCGCCTTTGCGCGCACCGTCGGCCTCACTTTCTGCCATTGGGAAGGGGGGGGGGGACTGTTACTATTTTTTGGCACGTCTGCATCAAGAAACACTTGTTTTCCTCCAGCGCCGTGTGCAATTAGCTTGGAGTCCAGTTACGCAAAGCATTACAATTCCATAGTATACCACCGACTTAACCTTCCGTTCACCCCACGCCCTCCATCGGTCGGGCCAGAAGCTTCTGTAACATCGCATGGTCCTAGCGGTGCAGAGAACAAGGAGTCAAATTATTTCGTCGGTCAAATACTGATATTAAATGACTAATTTCAAAAAGGTAGCACGATGAATATCTAACCAGCTAAGTATAACACACTAACAAGGATCGGATTCTCCGTAAAGTTCAGTATTCATTAGTTTTATCAGCCACATCAGCAATGAAAACAGGCTTACGTGTTGTTTTTAGAGTGCTTCATAGCGCCTGGGCATTATTATAACCAAGTACGGATACTGTGGCGTGGCCGCTCCTGTGAGAACGCGACAGAACAGCACACGACAAAACAGCACGCGACAAAACAGCACGGTCAAAACAGCACGCGTCAAAACAGCACAGTGTCAAAACAGCACGGCGACAAAACAGCACGCGTCAAAATAGCACGCGACAAAACAGCACAGCGTCAAAACGGCACAGCGACAGAAGAGCACGTGCCAAAACAGCACGGCGTCAAAACAGCACAGCGACAAAAGAGCACGTATGTAGCAACTTCGAGCGCGTTCTTCACCTCCCTCTGCGCGAATAATATCGAACCTCCTTGACCTTTTCATTCATTGTCGCTAGGTTATAAAGGAATTTATTGCCTATTTCAGAGCTTACCAAACTCCGCAACCCGAAACCCCCAAATTATAAAATATCGCGTCTCGACCCCCTCGGGCTTTTCACGAGGCTACAAGAGTCAGTTACAATGATGAGTACTAGTAGCAGTCTGCATAATAAAAGGTATGCTGAAAATGACTAAACTTAAATCCATAAAAAAACAAAATTTGATAGCAGCAATTGCTTCGCGACTCCCCACTGGATCTGTCGGACCCACAGTTTGGAAGGCACGGCCGTTAGTAGTGGACCACGATTTTTATCACTATAGGAGTTACCGATCGGCATCCAGCGTAATGCATTCCCGTAAGGTGACAGGCGGAAAGCTTCAAGCAAACGAATGCAATTGTCCGAACTTCCTTCAGCGAAGCTCTTGTTGGTACGTTTGCCGGATTTTTTCGTGTCGTTTATAGTCAGCAGAAAAAGAAAAGGTCAGTATTAATTGAAAAAGGTCAGTATTTTCGAGGGCGTTTGGAGGGTGGGGGGGGGGAGTGACTCATTCCTGACTATATGACCACTTCCTTTCGCAGTTTCCAGCTTGTCTCTGAGGTCGGTTCAACGTTCAACAAAAACTCCGGGGGCGCAGGGGTCTTCAGGATGAAATCTGGGTTTTTAACCAGATAGGGATTTGTGTGCCAATTCTTTGTTCAATGAAGAAAATCTAATCGTGAACTTCACAATGCAAATCAAGAGCGTCCGTAAATGCCGCACATTTTTAACAACCCTAGCTTCCGTCTACTAGAGGAGGGCATAAATACGATTGTTTTATTGCCGTTACTGAGGTCGGCGCGAATTTACCCCCTCTCGCAGTCATGAAAATGGGGAAAAATCGCACTGAGTACAATGCTTGCAAATTTCTGGATTTTAATATTTGCCTCTCTGATCGAAGTGGTAGTGAAGCTCATGTTCGTCCTGTGTGCAAATACGAGCGCACGACAATAATGTCATATCACGATAGTGCGTCTTGCAGAACAGGTCGCGTCGGCTGCCACAGACAGCAACAAATAAAAAATAAATAAAACAGTACCTGGTTAGCTCACTATACATTTTAAACAAACGCTTTTAAATATTACATTTTCGTCAGTATACTGATTTTCGTCAATAAACCGAAAAAAAACGGAGAAGTTTATGAGTCTATAAATATTTACCGCAATAATTTCCGAAACACGTTTTTTTGGACGCTGTGCTGTCTTGTAGTTGTGCTGTTTTGACGCCGTGCTGTTTTGGCGCGTGCTCTTCTGTCGCTGTGCCGTTTTGACGCTGTGCTGTTTTGTCGCGTGCTATTTTGACGCGTGCTGTTTTGTCGCCGTGCTGTTTTGACGCCGTGCTGTTTTGACGCGTGCTGTTTTGACCGTGCTGTTTTGTCGCGTGCTGTTTTGACGCCGTGCTGTTTGTCGCGTGCTGTTTTGACTGTGCTGTTTAGTCGCGTGCTGTTTTGTCGTGTGCTGTTCTGTCATGGTGCCTGCTCCTGTACCACTAGTCGTTAAGACAGAAACGCCCCTGCGGTAACTGATTGTGACCCCGACCTGGTTACACATTTGTTTTTCATTTTAAATCAAAATAATGCAACATGTCTTTCCAGATTTGTAATTACTGGTCATCAAGGGCCCATCGGGTTAAATTTAAAGAAAATCGAGAATTATTTTTTTTAATTGCCGCACAAATATCGCAAAATTTTGACTTTTTTCGATTTTGACGAAATTTCCGGGCGCAATGCAGAAACCACTTTCAACAGTATAAGGCTAATTAATTTGTTAAAAGTTCATAAGACATGAAATACTCGACACAAAAAGTTTCGGCTTTAGAACATAAATTTAAAGCGAGCTAAAACTTCTCCGAAAAATTCTTCATTATGTAAGATTTGCTCCAGAAGCCAAGTTTGGCATTTTATTTCGCCTGGAATATATGATATTATAAGTTAACTTTACCTAATTCTGGCAGAAAAGTATGCTTTCATTAAACATAAAAATTTCGACGGTGTAGAAATTTGTATTCTTTATTACTCCGGCCTTCAAAGTTGCGTCATCGCGCAGTTGGGAAAATCGTTTTTTCAACCACCTTCCGAATGCGAATTTTCTCACGAATACTACGAAGTATCTAGCAAAACTAAGGTCTGTCCCGTTCTGTGGACAGATTTCGCTACCTCATATAAAAATTTAATCGAAAACAAGAAATAGGCATGGCACCACCATGACCGTCCTTATCTGAACACACCCTGCATAGTTTTCACCCAAATATGACATTGCGCTCCTTTTCACTCAAATATGACATTGGGCACATTTCACTCAAATATGACATTGCGCTATTACCTACTCAATTATGACATTTCGCTATTTTTCCCTCAAATATGGCATTGCACTCTTTCTCACTGAAATATGGCATTGTGCACTTTTCACTCAAATATGTCATTGCGCTACTTCTTGCTCAAATATGACATTGCGCTATTTTTATTGAAATGTGACATTGCGCTATTTTTCACTCAAATGTGACATTGGGCTTTTTTCACCCAAATATGACATTGCGCTATTTTTCACTCCAATATGACATTGCACTATTTTTCACCCAAATATGGCATTGCGCTATTTTTCACACAAATAGAACATGTGATTTATAAGAAAATATTTATTGATTGGCTGCAGTCATATTAACTTTCCCTGCACTCAGTGGTAAAAGTAATTTAATTATTTAATGGCGTGAGCAATGATTTAACATTCGATTTACTACTGTTATATCTTAGGCATAAGACGTTTGTGGCAGTCCTACTTCGTGTTTACCAAACTAAATATTTACAATACCTAAGGCTCGTTTTTTCCCCAAGTCTCACGGACAAAATAAAAATCGCAGTGACGAAAAATGAGACACTTGACCAAAGGAATACAGTGTATTTGTTTTTAATTCTTAAGGTATTTAATGATTCAGGCTAGAATCCATGAACCCACGGTGGAAGAAACACATTTAGGTGATGACTCTGGCTGCTCTTCCCACGGGGAGCGAGCGACCAGATCGTGTTCGGAGCTAGCCTCGAACCAGGAGTAGTTAGTTCCGCGCCGCCGCGGAGGGCGCTGCGGTCTGGCGTTCCTCCTCGGCGGCCATGGTGTCGGTGGTGTAGCGTGCTCGCCTTTTTCGTGGTGTGGTGGTGGTGTGCGGTCAGTGGCTGGCCTCGTGTTTTGCTTTGGTGCTGTGCCGATCACAGGTGCCACCATCGTGCACGAAGGTGAGCCTTAACAAGAAGAGGGAAGAGAACACAAGTTTACGGACTCTATGGACAAGGTGGGGGCGTGGCGGCGGTGAGGTACAACAAGAAGCGGTGAGCGAGGTGGTGGGGCATACACCCGGAGCTGGGGCAAACAACCGGAGCGGTCGGTTTGGAGGGACGCCATACTTGGGCGCCATCTATCCCCGTGCGAGTGAACCACTCAGTTCGTCGAACATAATGTGGTCCCCGCGTCAGACAAAGAGTCATCACCTAAATGTTTCTTGCACCGTGCTGAACCTCACGACTATTACGTCATCATGTTTTTGTTTTTGTTTTGTTTTGTGGAAAATTGTAAAGCGTCAAACAAATGCACGACCCAATGGCCGACCCGTCATACGAATCTGACCACGTTGAAATATCTGTAATTGGGTTCGAAATTCCCGGGGTGATAAATGCGCACCGCCAATCTCAATTTTTCCACGTGTCGGTTCTATTGTCGTGCATGTGCCTCGCCATTAGATCAGGCCAATTTTCACGTTTTATTCTGACATTTGCTGGAAACGCACGCTCATAGCGTGGGCAACTGCTCTTTTGCAGGAAAACCGGTGCAGCCGGGCCGTGGTCCACAGAAATCTCCCGCATTGAGAAACAAGTGCACGGCCAGGAACGTCAATTTCAGGAGAAAAAAAAATGCCACAATATATCGAAGCGCCACTACAAATGATTTATCGCGTTCCTGTACAGGTCTGGAGGGCGATCTCTGTTGATTCGAAATCACACTAACCAACGGTGGGGTTTCACCAACGAGGTAGAGGAGCTAAGAGCGATAAACTGGTTATTATCCCGTTCACCAGGCAAATGTGACCTGCCCCCCCTCCTCCCCTGGCTGTCGCCATGTTGTACAATTTTGACCACTAGACACGTGACCGTACCAAATCCTGATGCTTTTACGCAAAACTGAGCAAATATTTGTAATGCGATCGCTGTAAAAAACGTGATAAACTATTTTCCAATACTGTTAGCCCCAGAGATCAGTGTCTAGATTCGATAAAAACCCAAAATACGGCACCGCGGCTGACAGAATCTACCGGAGGCATTGCAAAGATGCCCCAGTTTTTGTCGTAAAAGCACATTTTGGACTTAAAACAAACGAAACATAACTTATATCGTCGGTAATGTTATTAAAGATCAATAATCACTTATCTTTGCGCGCTACATTGTTAAAATCTAGACGTAAAACTTGAAGGTCACGTGTTTAGTGGTCATCAATGTGCAACATGATAACGGTCGGGTGGGGATCACTTTCAGCTGCTAGTTTATCGCTATGATCCCCTCTACCTCGTTGGGTTTCACCTTAATTTGCAAACGCTCCTCGTGTTTTGAGTTGGACCATAGCCTCCTCTATACTGACAAAGCCTGGCAGATCGCCACGAGACGCGGCCGCCGAAAGTGAAAAGCTACAACGGCAGACAAGATGCATATAACGGGCGCCCCACTGCGGCGAGACGCCGAAACACACTTGTCCCGAGCGATGGAATGTCCGCTCGTGCTTCCCGCGTTCCTCGGGCTACCGCTTCTTTTGTCGTCGGGTTTGAAAACCATGTTTCGGGTTCTCGCCGCTGCAAAAGCTGTGCGCTGACTACAGGCTCCCCGAGAAATGCTCTGTGCTACCAGATCCTCGCGCTCCGAATCTGCGGCAGGGCACTCTATGGCTCCGTCATCGTACTGCCAGGCTTTATGAGTATAGAGAAGGCTATGAGTGGACACTCTCTTCAATTAGGCTCTCTAGCCACCAGCGTGACATAACCATATCTTGCACCGCATGCACGACGAGCGTGACTCTCGCACGCGACGACGCCAAGCGCCAAGATGCACGCGTCTGTCGCTTTGCGCGGCGGCGACTCTCGTCGCGAGCTTCAGCGTGTTTGCCGCTTGGGGGTGTGTCGGGGATTTACTGGCGATGACGTCACGCACGGGCCATGTCTTCTACGTGTTATTAAAGAGGAGTGCAAATTCCTATGCCACCCATAGGACACGAACTGGTAAACCCTGGAAGTACGCAGCGCCTTTTGAATCTCCTGGTGCCTGGAGGATGTGCGAAGATCAACAAGACGGTGCAGCGAAACCGAAACCGCAGGGCAGCGCCATTGTGCTTGATGTAGGTGGAAGCTTGCGACACCTAACCTAAAAGTTAAAACCGTAGCCTTTTTTTTGCGGTTTGCGCGTTGTTTTGCAAGACTTCTGCTGCTGCGCTGCTGGTTTTTGCGTTTCCATGCTGGTTAATGTGCGTTGAAAAGCACAAACGCCAGCATTGAAACGCGAGACCAGCAGTAAAGCAACAGAAACCTAGCAAAGCAACAAGAGTGACTCATACAAAAAAATATACGATGCTTGTTCTTTTGTGCTCATTTATTATTCAACAGGACGTAGAAAATACAGAATAAATTCCTCACGATTTCACACAAAATATTCAAAGAAATGAACAAAAAAAAACAAGATAAAATGTTCTGGTTACGTTTGACGAAGGTGAATATATACGTCCTTGCAGAAACACTTAATTAAATTTACATGTAATCTCTGTAGGTTCGTGATCCTTTTCGAGCTTCTTGGCGTGTACTCACAAGCGTTGCTCCGTCCAGCCAGAGGTGTGGAGCCTAGAAAAAAGGTAGAATAATTGCTTGATTGGCCTGTATATGCCTGACATCATCATATGAAAACAGCGAGCATATAATTCTGTTTTGTTTTTTTGTTTTTCGAATTAAGAATGTTACTTTAGTTTTAACACTGCGACATTAAATACTCGTGTCTCCTCCTTGAGTTAAATGCCTCCATGCTAAATTAGCAGTCATTTCGATTGGGCGG
The DNA here is from genome assembly GCA_037355805.1 of Ixodes ricinus. NCBI lineage: Eukaryota > Metazoa > Arthropoda > Arachnida > Ixodida > Ixodidae > Ixodes > Ixodes ricinus. Next base: position 27,583 of record JAZHYW010039652.1, on the reverse strand, counting down.
TTTTGATTACATAAGTAAGAATAAGTAAAGACCAACGACGGTGTCTCGCACCTGAAGGAAACTAAGCCATAACGACGTTATAAAAAAAGCTCAGCTCCTTGCCATTGGGTCTTCATCACGAACCTGTATTAGTTCTTAATTTCATGACTTAAATTGAGGAGTGCGTCACTGATAAACGAAACGGAAACCAGTAAGGATCGCTCCTCGCGCTCATCCTCAGATGCTCGAAAAATTTTAGGCTCGCTTTCACTCCTCACGAACAGACCAGTGAATAGCTCACAACAATCCCCCCCAAGCAGCTCACTGCAACAAGTTTACCATCTCTTTAAGTGAACAATTGCTTCATCTTGATTACACAGAAGTCTGCAGTTATTTGATAATGACACGTATGTCTCGCGGCAAGTGATTTCAACAGGGTGAATCCTAAACAATGATAGGATCTGGTTTTGTGATGTAAAACCATTGCAGCTATTGTCAAAATAAAACAATTAATATTTACAACCACTGCAACAGTTAGGTCCGGTGGTAATTAACGTTTAATCAGAAACTAAAGCCATAAATGAAGACCCAAAAAGCGTACCTCTCTCGTCCCTTGGAACTCGAAACCATATGAGTCCCGGCCTTCGGCAGTAATTGTTTCCCCACTTGGCACAGCAGGTGGTGTGGTGATGACGAAAATTCGTGCTTAACCACATTCCAAAAACAACCAGTTTCCACGAAAAAGAAAAGGAAACCGCGCTCGCACGAACGTGGCACAAACTTCCCGCGGCGACGCACTCCCAGAAGCACAACAACTCACGGCTTGCGGGGTCGCGTCTGTTGTCCGTCGCGCTTTCTAACGGTCCACTGACTTCCCGGCGGCAGCAGCCAGCGCATCTCGAGGACCTGAACCCAGTAGGTAGCACAACTTTATTGGGCGCAATGCATACATAGGCTAGGCTCATCTGCCCGCCTAACTATACAGCACAAGGGCTCGAAAGTTGGAAGGGAATAGGGGATGGGCATTTATGGGAAGTAAAGATAAGGGTGGGTTACAATTGGGCGCGCCTCTTGCGGAGTTCGTCTTGAAGGTGGCAAACAACTTGTTCAGTCCTGTCTATTAGGAGCAGCTGGATGAGCAGCTCATCTGACTGTAGAATGTACGTCCAGTGAGGGACGATGTCTTCTCTTCGGTCATCGAGGTGCCTTTGAAGTTCCTGTGGGGTTGAAACTTCGGGCGTGACCGAAACATATATCTGACCGTGCCATCCGGGGGTGGGTCTTCGGAACCACAGCATCTCGTACAGGACCCATCGAGGAGTAGGGGGTGAACTTTATGGAGGAATCGTGGGGTCTGGATGGCGAGTGTGTGAGGTTGCATCCATCGTCTGGCTTGCTGGTAGTTGAGCTCCAGATGTGGTGGCGGGAGAACACGTGTTCTCTCCCTCTCAACACGTGTGGCATCACAGAAACGCGTGTACGTGCAGCCGTGCAGTTCCCGGAGCAGCCACTGTGGTATAAATGGCGGCGTTGCGATCGCCATTTGTTCGGCTATGGTGCCTGGAGCGCGCCTTTGACTGGTGTGTTTAGCATCCTATGCTACAGATATAGGGTGTCTCAAAAAAATTTACACGCTAAAATGGCTCGCAAAAATATAGAAACTTGACGGATCTTGTAGCCACTTTTCTCGAAAATATCTTTAATTGGTCACATTGTTGTGCTAAAGTTTCAGATCAGAACTCCGAGTACGAAGAAATCAAGAAAATAATAACTGACTTTTTAACGGCGGAACGTCGGCTGTCGTGGAGAAAGCGAACGGCGGCCATGTTTCTTTGCCTTATCCAGAGATGGCAATACGGATTCACTGGACGCTGACCTGATCAAAAAGCGCGCTTTTATTCGAGTTTTTGGTTCCGTGGGATATTTGCCAAAATAAAGTTGTTTCGGTTTTCAGTTAAGTTTCACAGTGCAGAAACTGTCACGCCATAAATATGTATAAATAAAACCGCTAATGTAAACTCCAGAAATGACTCACCTTGGTCAGCGACGGTTCTTGTTATGTGCATCATCTGCTTTTGCAGTTTGGCGTTTGTGCTTTTGCCTCGTGCATTAACTTCATTTCTCATGGCTGTTTCTTTTTCTATTTTGTTCAACGCCTCACCATGTGACAACTGAGCTCCAAGGAGAGGTTCCAGGTGGTTCTCTGGTACACAACGACGGGAAGCTTCAAGCAAGAGCAAACAAAGTGTCGGGCCGCCTTCAACAGAAGACCACACTCTCGGCCCACTCTCATCAAGTTGGTGACAGTGACAAGGTTTACCGAAGACGGGAACGTGACAAACCAATCTTCGAACCGTCTAGAAACGTCGCCGAAACGAAGACATCAGCAAGCCGTTTTCGACACTTTCGAAGCGGAGCCCCAACTCTCGATCAGGCGTGCTGCTCATCTGCTCAGCCTAAGCCGGGGCTTCATGTGGCGGGTGCTTCGCCGGCGAATGTACCCGTTCAAAGCGCAGCTCCTGCACGAACTGAAGCCGGAGGACTACGCACGGCGAGTGCAGTTTTGTGAGGACGAGCTGGCGCGGATTCAGGCCAACCCCAGCCACCTGCAGTTCCTCTTGTTTACGGACGAGTCTGTTTTCCATCTCGACGTCCGCGTCAACAAGCAGAACTGCAGGTTGTAGTCTGGCACGAACCCGCACTGGTCGACCGAACATGCTGTACAGTCGCCGAAAGTCATCGTGTGGTACGGAATATGGCGAGAGAGTGTCGTCGGCCCGTTCTTTTTCGACTCGACGGTGACCGGTGACACGTACCTCAAGATGCTGGAGGAAGAGATTTTACCAGAGCTGGAATCTGCACATATGCAACATGAAGTTTGCATATTCCAACAGGATGGGGTCCCTCCCCACTATGCAACACATGTGAGAGCCTGGCTCAACAACAAGTTTCCCGGGAGATGGATGGCCGCGGCTCTCCGAACATGGCTTGGCCTTCTTGGTTCCAGACCTCACCCCTTGCGCTTTTATTTATTTATTTTTTTGTCTGGAGGTAGTACGTAAAGGCCCAAGTGTACGCCCGGCGATCGAGGACCATCCCGGAGCTGAAAGAACACATCATCGACGCGTTCGCGACCATCAGTGATGATATGCGGGAGGCCGTCTTCCAAGACTACGAGAGGAGGCTAAAAAAATGCATCGAGGTTCGCGGCGGGCACGTCAAGCTTAGGGTCTAACTGGTTTTTTTTTCTTTTTTTCTTGCAAGTGTATGTGTGTGTGAATAAGGCATTTGACCGCAACTACGAAGACCGCAGTTCAGATTTCAACGGCTCTTTTCAGAGCCACCAAATCGCTGCTTTTTCGGGCGCATTCCTGGCTGCCTGTCGTGTCTCATTCAAACTGCGAAAGCAGACGATGCACGTAACAAGAACCGTCGCAGACGAAGGTACGTCATTTCTGGAGCAGACATTGGCGGATTTATTTATTCATATTTATGGCGTGACACTTTCTGCACTGTGAAACTTAACCCAAACAACTTTATTTTGGCAAATATCCCACGGATCGAAGAACTCGGATAAAAGCGCGCTTCTTCGTTCAGTCAGCGTCAAGTGAATCCGTAGCGCCATCTCTGGATAAAGCAAAGAAACGTGGCCCTCGTTCGGTGTCTCCCCGACAGCTGCCGCTGCGCCGTTGAAAAAATAATTTCTTTCTTTTTTTTTTCTTTTGAACTCGGAGTTCTGACTTGAAATTTTAGCACAACATTGTGACCAGTCAAAGATATTTTCGAAAAAAGTTGCAACAAGGTCAGTCAAGATTTTGATTTTTTAAGCCAACTTAGCATGTAAACTTTTTTTTGTGACACTCTGTACATTAAAAGTGGTCCCGAAGTGGCAACAAACGACGTCACAGAAGCCGAAGCGTCATACTGTTGCATGTCGCGATCCTGGCGGCTGGTCGCAGAAATGGTAACGAGAAGCTGCGAGAAGCTCAACCGAACGCGAGTGTCGCTGTTGTCAGGGCGTCCCAACTTCTGGATGCTGAAGCTTCCGTAAATTGCCACACTGGAGAGCGACCTGCAGGAGAACAGGTGTCTGCCACATTACAACAGCTGTTGTGACGCCGCCAAGATCGCGAACGGCGACAGCATGACACTTCTATGACGTCATAAGGCGGAAATCAAGGGACCACGATTTGGGACGCGGTAAACACACCAGTCGGAAACGCGTTCAACGCACCATAGCAGAACTATGTCGTCTGGAACGCGTCTCCGACTGGTGTGTTTACCACGTCCAAAAAAGCGGTCTCTCGATTTTCGCACGATGACGCCATAGAAGTGCCATGCTGTCGCCAGTCGCGATCTTGGCGGCGTCACAACAGCTGTGGTAATGTTGCAGACGCCTGTTCTGCAGCCGGCTCTCCAGCGTGGAAATCCACGGAAGCTTCAGCTGCCAGAACCCAGAAGTTGGGACGCCTAGAGCAGTGTTGCCAACCACCGCGGTCGGGTCTTCTCCACATTTTATCGGAAAATTCCCTAGATTCCCTAGATTTTTATAACATGTGTTAATTTGCGTTAATACTGAGATTATTGCTATGGAGTAGCTTAGCGCCGTACGCAGAATTGCAACCGAGTAGGCCGGAAAGAGACAAGACCGGTTTTTAAACCTCTTCCGATGTCTTAACACCAGCTCCGCAGCAGCGCATCCGGTCCTAAATCGTACTCGGTAGCAAGTGTGCGAACGGGCCTTAAGAATAGATTCCTGTAGTTGGGTAGCCATTTAAAGATTAAATTTGCTTCGTGAAAATCTTTTACAAAACTAAGCTTTGTTACTTTGGCCTTGTGTGGCCACCCAAGTCGCTGTTGTTACCATTGGAGATTATCTCTGGCCCCGATAATATACATAGAACCCCGTACAAATGATGCGGTTGCCACGGAGACGCGCATGCGCAAAGTGGGGCAGCTCGCCGGGTCGCGCTGGACCAGCGTTGGTCTACGCTGGACTGTAAACACCATCGTTCAGGCGCTTCTCGGCGCGGCGTGGTGGCCGACGAACGTCGATCTGCGCCGGCGCGCGTTGCGTTCGTCGACGTTGGGGCATAAACAGCCCTTTAGCTTACTAAAGATGCAAAGAAGATTGGGGATCGGTGGCCGAGTGGGCCAAAGCGCACACCCGGCTCGACGCGCGTGCAGCGAAAGCTCGCGCTGCAGAACCCAGGGATCCTGGGCTCGAGCCCCACCCCTGCCCGTTTCGATCTGGATGAGCATCGTACCGGCGTGCGGTCGGGTTGTGCATCAAGTGCGGTCCTGTATCCCTACTGTGTGGTGCACGTTAAAGACCCCAGTCTAGCGGTTGTACTGCACTGGCTAAATTGCTCATCTACAGCGAGTGACTCGTCGCAACTTTAAATGGCTGACCAACTGCACGCTGTATACATGCCTTGCACCTACGTCACATGATGACGTCGAACACCGGTATCTACCATGCTGGTGGTTGACTCGACGCGCCCTTCGCAGCGAGAGCAATGGTAAACTGCGCCGCTATCGGCTGTAGCAATTACCCCGTATCCCGATGATCGTCCGATCGTTTCGTCGGCATGCCCCGCGAGACAGAGTGGCCGTCAAGTTAGAGAAAGTACGAGCGGCAGGAAAGGGATGCGGCCGCGGATTATCGAGTTTGCGGGACGCATTTCATAGCGGCGAATGACGGCACTTTTCTACCGTTGTTTACGTTCGCGCACGCCTTTGCATCGGCTTTTGCTCGTTCGTGGTGTATATGGCCTTTGGTCTTCGTTGCATAACGCCGTTTTCACGCTTCGAGCGTACCTTCAGGGCTCCCGGCCGAATCCGGGCGAGTGTCGCGCCGCGAGCCCGCCCCGACGGCGATCGGTTGGTGGCGGTCCCCGTGTGCAAGCTCGCCGAGCCGCCGCCGCCGGGTCATCGGTTCGTGCCGTCCGCGATACGATAACCTTTGCAAGGAGCGAAAGTATGCATGCGAGCCGGAGAAAACATATCATAATATAAACCCTGAAACAATGAGATTTTCTTGTTTCAGGGTTAAGTTATGACGGTAACATTGCGTTGTTTACCAGTATTTCGCAAAATCGTAACAACGTTTCTACAAGCGACTCCTAGAGCCGCTCGTCAAATTATGAAGCGCGCAATTAAGCTTTTTTCTTTTTTTGACGACACGGCATCTCTTCGCGTCAAAACTTCGTCGGCGGCATTTCGAAACTTTCTGCTCGTAGCGCGATCGCACCAATGCCGAAAAATTCCGCACGTACTAGATAAACGTCATCATCGTAAGCTCAGCACGTTTGTCACGGTACCTTTGTTCACGGTACCTTTGTTGAAAATATGGTGCATGTTAGCGCATGTCCGGGCCGTTAGCAGCATCCTACGCCTTGGTAAGCGCATCCGCGCGGCGTGAAGTCAACCACCAGTATGGTGCAGGGCCCCGTCCACGGCCCGTCCTTCCCTAGATGTTCCCTAGCGTGACCTCACTTGCAAGGCATGTATAAATATCCCCACAACCCAATTTTTTTTACAGATGCAAGACGCTACTTCGTCGTCGTTAATCCTTTTCCCTTTGAAGGGTTGCAAAGCCGTTGCGCCCGGAGTACCCTACGCAGCATCTTTCAAAAACCGTTCGCGCAGCACTGCAACCTTCCGTTTGCGAGCGTCGGCGATTCATCATGTGTTGAAAGTCGGAAGAAGTGCTGTCCGTGGTGTCTTTTATGTGTAACTCTTTCGTAAAAAAAGTTTCAGTTTAAAAACGGGAACCCAACAGTGTACACATACTTTTAAATTAATTGGTAAACAATTATATTTATTTATCTATTTATTTGTGGACATCGTACGCAAGAAATAGTCGCGCTTACTTTTTTATTTAAAATTATAATGTGGCTTATACGGCGTTTAACATAGTATCTTCAAACTTGCATTGTTTCGGGTCACTTTTGGGCTGGACAGCTTCTTTGGAAGTTCAAAAGCTGGACGTCATAGAGCTGTCCTGTTCACTCGGTATTGACAGCAGGGAAGACACTATGCGTGTTTTAGACCAATTGTGCCTCCGGTTAGGGTCACGTGACTACAGAATAGACGCTGGTGATAACGCAGAACACGGCACCTGCCTGAAGCACAAGGTCACACATAGCATTCACTGCACTATCAACCTTGGGTACAAGTGACAAATCCTCTCGTTATGGTCATTGTTGGGATGCCCCAGAAGATAAGCCTTTTGTGTGTGTACTACCGTTTCGGCCTTTCCTTCTTTCATTTTCTCTCTCCCGAGGCTGAAAGCGTGGTAGAAGGTGCGCACTTGCCGAACCAATCAGCTGTAGACGTTTTATCGCTTGACTCCACTCTCTGTGGGCCGGAAATGACAGAAGTGTGGTCGCGTGGTGTGATGGATGACGCATTAGCCATTGGCAATCACAGAATGCCTGCTTGCGGACTTAGTTTGGCGTATGGTGTGCCCTGCGTGGCTGCTGTGGATTTGGCTTTTATAGTAAATAATATCTCGTTCGAAAAGTCCTACCCGTATATCGGCAACAAGCGATTTCTTCAAAGAAGGCCAAGGCTCTTTTTTGTGATGCGTTTAGTGTTCGGTTCTACAAATGACAGCTTGTGCTACATCGTGTTGAATCTTCACGGACACCTTCCTTCTCGTTTTTCTGTTTGAGTGGTTGCCATGCCCGTGTCGACATATATCTCGGATTACACCTTTCAAGTCCGGTATCGTCAGCGTAAGTGCGCTGCAACCTACCTCACGACAATTGATTGTTTTCCTACAGGTACTCTACCAGATTATCTCTAGAATTAGGCCGTGTCTATCTCCTGGCAGCCGGGAGAATAATTTCCCCGGAATTCTACCAGCAGTCACCTGCCATTGGCCATCTGAAATCATGTCACAACTGCAGGTACAATACAGAATTTTTGATTCTCGCTGTGTTTCGTGATAACACGTTCCACGGCCACCTTTTCGTGGATACACGTTTCATGGACACACGTTTCGTCGACATTAACGTTTCATTGACATTCGCTACGCGAATGTCGATAATCCCGCTTTCCCTGGGAACCATGTTGAGCGAAATCAGGAGTGGCGTAAAAATCAGGAGTGGCGTAGCGCCCAAGTCACGCACCGAGTGCGCGAGAGAGTCACGCGCTGAACATTCAGTGCAACAATGGATGTCTTCACCCTGAAACAGACAGACATGTAGGCACCCTAAGCATGCGCTCAAATAAGCGCTCCCAAATGTGGCGCCCAGTGAATACCCCCTATTGATACGTTCAGGAAAAATGCTTATGATATCCACATTCACGGGAAAAATATATATAAAATTCACCTCTATACTTCGTTTCAGCTTGGGTTCAGACGCAGCCGATGCTACGAGCGCGAGCGTGCGGCCCTGAACAGTGCTTGCATTGCACGAGCGCGCGTGCTCGGCAGGGACGCTGAAAGCCCGGAGCTCGCGCTTGTATAGCATCGCCTGCGTCTGCACCCAAGCTGAAACGAAGTATAATATATATTTTTTTTTCAAGAGCTTCTCGAGTTTGTAGATGGTCGAGCGTGTTGGTTTCGAATTTACGATAACGAAAGAGGGACATGGAAGCCTGTGTTGCCTGTAGTCCTTTCGTATACCTCCTTTGTTATCATAAACTATACGAGACGTCCCTTCAAAAAACTGCATTTAATGCATCATAGTACTTTAAAAATAAAAATTACCGTAATATATATATATATATATATATATATATTTCTTTTTTTTTAGGGAGCACAAGTATTGCGGCCGGTTATGCTACGGCATCCTGCATGATTAGGTATCTCGACCTACTCAGAACTTTACCATTCATAAAAATAGCGCGTTTCTCATAGGAACTTGGGTAAAATACTTTTCCTAAAATAATAATTGGTCTTGTGGCGGCCATTTTTTCAACCTTGAGAAACAGTGTTTTTACTTTAGGACGTTGAAACCTTTTCACATATTGGGTGTTTAAAATAACCATGATATATCCAGAATTACGAAAATAATCCCTGGAGAAGGAGACCAAGAGGGACAAAGGACAAACACAAATATACAAACACAGCTAGTTGACTGGTGCGCGACCGAAAAAATCCGCCTGGTCCAGGTATCGGACCCGGGATTTCTCCATTTCCAGTGGAGTGCTCTAGCAACTGAGCTAACCAGGGTTTTTTTTTCTTTATTGAACACAAGTGCAGACAGGATGCGATGTCAAAATAAAAACACATCAACCAGGCGCTTGTGGGCCACTAAATTCTTTCATATTTTTTATTGCATCAAACAGATTTCCCCAGTCGGGCGCAGCGTCTGCAGTCCGACAGTACACAGATTGTACTTGGGTGGCAACATCAATAAAGTGCCTATACAAAGGTTTAATATGAGGGTCTGCAAGCCGGAATTCCATGCGAGTTTTCCAGATGCTAAATAAACCGAGCACCATGAACATATCATAAGGAACCGCTTCGCACGCATCGACTGGTAGAAATCGAATCGTTTCCCTCGTGATACATAGGTCTTTTTTCAATGTTCTTTGGAGAACATCCCAAAAAACAGCTCGTCTCAACAATCAATGAAGACATGCTCAATAGTCTCGGGTTTGTTGCACAACAAGCAATCGACAGACCATGGTACGAAAATTCCTTTTTCCTGGAGCCAAGGCTTAGCAGGCAATGTTTCACTGTGTAGTTTAAAAAAGAAAGACTTAACGACAGGCGGGATACACATTTTCTTTACACGGCAAAGAACATCTTGCCCAGGACACTGATTGTAAAGGGAACGATACATGGGTGCGGGAAAAAGTAACTCAACCAGGTCGCGGGCTAGCCTCTTTTTCGTGACAGTGCCCAGGTAGTCCATCGAAAAACGTGCTTGTAAAAACAATGTGGTGTCCTTGACCTCCTTCAGAAACCCAAAGAGACTTCGGGGCTCTGTGCAGTCACTTGTGACCAAGACACAGGTGAGAGAGTTTGCTAGTTTCATCTGAACTGTGGCACGGAGAAATGGGTGATTCTGGTCACGTAGAAACATAAAGCGCGAAACAAGTTGCCTCACAAACAGATGCGTGAGCCAGAGCCCCCAAACTTGACACGTCGCCAACACCCTATGAAATTTTTGGATGTTGGTTCTCCCGCAGGCAAGCACTTGCAGCAAATACCATAGTTTTCCTGCCAAATTGGAGTAGCCGGCGCCATTTCAAGGCTGCCAAATTCTCCATAGCACCATTTATTTTCTTATTTTTCTTCTTCTTCGCTGCCAGAAAGACATTACAAACAGTGGCTCGTGCAAATATTGAAAGATCACGATTGGCCCAGGAGTCCGTTTTTGCTTTTAAGTCTTGTGTCACCTCAATCCAGTATGGTGTGCTAACCCTGTAATACTGCAAAGGCACCCCTAACTAAGTACATGGTGTACTACTCCAGCTAAAACCTGCAAATGAAAGAGGCTTCGAGGCCCGACTGCCATGCCAGAACCCGCAGCTTTTTCCCCAGCTTACAGCAGCACCGGTCGCTTCACAGTACATTTTTGTAAGCTCTACAGCGTTGGTTACACTTTTCTTGTCCGTGCAAAAAACCCCAACGTCGTCAGCATACGCTGAAATTTTGATTTCCGCCTTGTCTAAAGTGTAACATTGAATATTTTTACTGGCTAGCATTTCGAAGCAGTAGGGCTCTAAATATAAACAGAACAATAGCGGTGACAAGGGACACCCTTGTCGCACTGATGTTACCACCGGTATACTTTTAGATACGTTGTTATTGACCACAAGCCTAGTAGCACATCCTTTGTATGCCATTATTACACCGTTTAAAATAATCTGACCAACATTAACATGCGTTAAAATCCTCTCAAGGACGTCGTGTCGTACTCGATCAAAGGCTTTCTCGAAGTCGAGCTGAATCATGGCCACTTGACCGTTCTCCTCTGAGGTTTCTAATATGCTTCTCGCGACGTGTATGTCTGTTTGTATTGAGCGCCCTTTAATGCCACAACTTTGATGCTCACCGATGAGACTGCTAATAACACTTTAAAGTCTACGTGTAAGGACTTTCGCAAAAATTTTATTTTTTTTTATTTTTTTTATTTATTTATTACTGCCAGTTATTGGCTGGCCAAGGCAGGAGTGGGTACATAGTGGAAGAATGCGCACAATCAAAATATGCGGTACGACATTACATCAGAAAATACGAGGCAATGCTTCTTTCAAACACAGATGCGCTTGAACTATTTACAATAGTTTCAGGCAAACTATTCCAGTCATCTATAGATCTCACGAAAAACGAAAATTTAAATACATCAGAAAAGTACGAATAGGGATCAATATGCCTGTTATGCTTATGTCTAACATATCTCGGAGTCGAAAACTGTATATATTTTTGTTTGTCTAACTTCTGGGAATTGCTAATAATTGAGAAGAACGTTTTAAGGCGATTTATTTTCATATGCGCTTCAATCGTGTGAAATCCAGCTCTATTTCGCAATTCTGTAACTGATGTGGTTGATCTGTAATCATTAAAAATAAAGCGAAGCGCTTTATTTTGTACTTTTTGCAGTTTTTCTGTGTTTTGACGCGTGTAGGGTTCCCAAACTGGGCTGGCATAATCCATGACTGGTAAGACCAGGCTTTTGAAGGCAGTTATTTTAACTTGGGGAGAAGCGTCTCGTAGAGTTCTTCGTAAAGTCCAGAGCCGTTGCATGGTCTTTTTGCATATATGATCAACATGAAGGTTCCATGAGAGATTCGGACAGAATAATACGCCTAGATACTTATACTCTATCACTTTTGTGAGCGATTTCTCCCCAATATGGTAATCGAAAACTAGAGGGGTTAGCTTTTTAGTCACTGTCATAAAAACGGTTTTATGGATTTTCAGTGACATTTGCCATTCGTCACATCATTTTTGTTTTAATTTTTTGCAGATGCAGATTTAATTTTAGCTGGTCGTATCTACTTGAAATTTCGCTAAATATTATCTTATAATCCGCAAAATGCTTAATACGTACAGTTTCTTCGAATTCCTTACCCATGTCACTGATAAAAAGAATAAAAAGTACTGGCCCGAGCACAGAGCCCTGTGGTAAACCAGGTACAACCCTACAAGGACGCGATTGTTTATCCTTTATATGAACCCTTTGTGTTCTCTCATGCAGGTAGGCCTCCATCAATCTAATTATTGTTCTATTCTTAAGAATAGTGTTAGGTTTATAAAGCAGTTTTGGGTGCGACACTATCAAAGGCTTTGGCAAAGTCTAAAAATATTACGTCGGTCTGACCACCCCTACCTGTGCAATAGTTAAGTTCGTGAGTGACTTCAATAAGCTGAGTAACTGTTGACCGACCTCGACGAAAACCATGCTGGTTGTCACCTAGTATACCGTTACTTTCAAAAAGGTCATCAAATGATTAGCTATTATATGTTCGAGAAACTTACACGACGTACTAATTAATGAGATGGGCCTATAATTGCCTAAAAGGGACTTGTTACCCTGCTTGTGTACAGGAATTATTTTGGCGCACTTCCAATCCCCTGGGATGTGACTGCAGTGCAGTGATTTTGTATATAGAATTGTCAGGTAGTTAGTGGGACGTCCGTTCAGCATATCTTTTTAGAAATTCATTCGGAATCTCGTCTGGTCCGGGCGACTTTTTTGTGTTTAAATTCAGTATCAAGTTGAAAACGCCGGTTTGACTTATTTCAATATCCTGGGCAGCAGGCAAATCAGATCTAAAGGATGGGAGCGTGGGAAGAACACCGTCATCACATGTAAAAACGGACTGGAAATATTCGTTGAAGCTTTTTGCCATATCTAGCCTATTGGTAATTGTTACTGCATCAACAGTTATAGAAGTAACACTATCTTTTGCTAGTGACAGATACCTCCAGGCCTTCTGTGGTGCTGATATCATGAAATTCTGAAGTGTGGTGTTCATAAAATAATATTTAGACTCGATGATAGCATGACGAAGCCGACGAGATGGTGCGCGGTTATCTCTTTTATATCCGTTTCGTAGCCTTTTTATCTTTCGTTTTAGTCGAATGATGTTCCTTGTAATCCACGGATTTTTTCTAGCAATCCTTTTAGTGTTAAATGGAACGAAGCGTGAAATAGCGTTGCTAATTATCCTTTTTAACTTTCCCCAGACCTCATCTACAGTTGATGTAGGCAAAAGAGAGTATTCCCTGTATTCATCAAAACTTTCATCTAGGTAGTCTATAATCCCAACATCGTTCGCTTTTCCAAAATTAAGGACCCTTTGAATGACACAAGAGGGAGGTTTATTATTTAGCAAAGGGCATGTGAAAAGTGCTATGTCATGGTCGGATATTCCATCTATCACCTGACATGAGTATTCCGCGTCTGCAAGGGCTCTACTCTACTACTTTTCTGAGCTGGACCGTACAACCGCCCCGCTATACCTGTCCTGATAGATGTTGTCTAGTTCCGTCTTGATATGCTGTACATCCTCAGAGCAAGTACCCGGGTTTTCACTCTCTACTTTATAAAAGTATTTCAGATCCTTTTGCAGTTGCGTTTCGCGGGCTCGAAGCTGAAACTGAACGTTGCTTGATCTTTCAATCGCGGCCAATTTAACCTCCTCCTTAAAAATCTCCCATGCCTCACTTCGACCATTGTCTCTTTCGTGCAGACTACTTAGAAGTTGGGTTACGGTGGCAACAAACTGTTCATCTTTTAGAAATTTTCTGTTCATTTTCCAGAGCCTCCAGTTGAACTTCAAATTTGTCTTTTCCCTCTTTCCAATTTCAAACGTTACAAGACAGTGATCAGTGAAAAAAACTAATTGCACACGGTAGCCATGTGCTTGCTGTATACATGTCGACTGATACATAGATGCGATCTAGACAAGAATATGACGAAGCTTGAAAGTGTGTATATCGCAAATCATTCCTTGCCGCTTGCAAGGCGCCTACATCTTCGAGACCACACGTGTCGGTAATATCTCTCAAAACGCTTACACTGTTATCACTATATATCATCCACGAGGATTTATCGTGTTCGTCGCAAACGCAGTTGAAATCGCCTAATACAAGAAGCACTTCATCGCATTCCACGTAACTGCGCAAGAATGGGAAAAACTGCTCTATTTGTCGTACGTTGTTCGGAGCATATACACAAATCACACGCCACTCTACGCCCGACAACGTGAAGTCACAAGAAATGAAACGACCCTGCTCATCAGACACCTCCTACAAATGTTCAAGGTTTACGGACTTCTTGAGAAAAAGAAAACATCCAGCCGAGAATCCCACGGCACGACTCGCACACGCTTCATAACGAAAAAGAAAATGCTTCAAAGCGCTAGCAATGTCATTGTCGTCAGCCATTTTCGTCTCTTGTATTGCGAGGAAATCCGGCTGCTCATCACATAGCAGACGTTGCAGTTGGTACAGCTTCTTTCTCGAGTTCAACCCCCGAACGTTCAAGGTGGCGAAACTGATAGCCATTTTGATTTCATCGCAATATGGACCCCATTATTAACGGTAACAAATATTATACACCATAGAGATTACACCTACAAGACTGAAAATCCTCGACCGGCTTACTTGCTTGCCTTCATAAACACGGCACAGGAGTTGCAGCCGCCTACAGTTCACCGTCACTCCTTTGGAGCTTGATCGTCAGTCGGCGTTCGTGACAGTGCCCGGTATCGGCCCCTCTTGGCCATCACCGCCTGCCACCGTTCGTGCATCCTCCCCTGAAGCGTCGTCGGTTGTCCGTCGTCCTGGGTTGGCCACTGCTCCAGAGGTCTCTTGGAAGAGCCTTCCAGGGCTTCCATGTCGTCGGCCGAGTCATGCTGGTCGTCTTCTTTGGATGCCTCGGATCAGGCACGTGGCCAGGATTTTGTTTCGGGGGAGGGGGGCCGACCATGACAAAATCCTGTATCAGCCGGCCAGCTGATTCATCGCCTGATGAACCAGCAGCGTCAACCTCGGTCTTTGGAGGCTGTACCGCGGATGGCGTCGCAGGGAGGGGGGCAGGGGCGTCTGCGGTGGCGTTGGCCCGTCCCTGGGGTTCGAGATTCCCGGGGGTCCCACCCGCAGCCTCTTCGGCCTCCGCCTGGTCCATCAGAAGGTCGGCCTTCTCGTCCTCCATCGCGGCATTCACCACGTCAGGGTATGTCTTCATACACTCCTGCCTGGTGTGCCCATAGCGTCGGCAGCCTTCGCACCGGGGAACACGACACTCCTTACGGATATGGCCAATCCTTCGGCACCGCAGACAGAGCGGTGCCCTTCCTGGGGCGATGACCAGCGCAGTGCATCCAGACAGTCGGAGTTTATGCGGTAGCTGCTCGGTGGTGACGCCGTCCTTTAGAGTTAGCCTCGCCGCCCTCGTGGTCGACTGCACCCCTTCAAACCCGTTGACACGCCACGTCTCTCTTGCTATCTCTTCGACCTTGCCATACGGCTCCAGGGCTTTCTTCACGTTGTCATCAGGTAAATAAAAGGGTATCCAGTGCAACTTGAGCCGCACTTCCGCCTTGTCCGGATCGATAACAAGGCACCGCCTGCCCTTGACCTCGAAAGCCTGAGCATCCACCAACCTTTGTTTGGCCGAGGGTGACTTGAGGCTGACCATCCACACGTGGTTCATTTGGTA
The DNA here is from genome assembly GCA_037355805.1 of Ixodes ricinus. Classification (NCBI taxonomy): domain Eukaryota; kingdom Metazoa; phylum Arthropoda; class Arachnida; order Ixodida; family Ixodidae; genus Ixodes; species Ixodes ricinus. The sequence goes on along the minus strand of JAZHYW010039652.1, from coordinate 11,966 downwards.
CGAACCACATGCTGCGATGTCTCCTAGGACTCCGGCACGTTCCAGTCCGGCCTTGAAGTCCTCGATACGGTAGGGCCGTGCGCCAATGCCGGCATGAAGAAAAACGGAGTTCAGGGCATATACGCCTGTCGGCAGCGTAGGCAGGATGATACGATAAGCAGCCTCGTCCCTTCGTTCAGCAGTAATACCACGGCTATCAGTCGCCGTTGAAACCGCTCTTACGGAGCTCATGACGATGCGTCCTTCCACTTCGGAAGCTGAAAGACGAATCTCTAACCAGGGGTTAGACGTCAGTAGAGCAAACAGGTTTTATTATTTTCGTCATTCTTGTCCAGCTCGCTTGCACCTTTGCATTTAATTGCATTATTATCTGGAATTGGCCGTAAAAATCGACGCCTGCAGGTAGCAATCTGAACTTTTCGTCAAAGGTGTATTTGACAATTCGGTTTTACTTTGTAGAATTAAAAGCGTGGCGTTTTTTCTGTAAAAAATAGCATACGAAAACTTGTCAGGGTTAACGGCGGATAGCGACGCAGACGACCGAGTCGAGTGGCGGGGCGCGTTTGGCACATGTATTGATAGATGGCCCTACCTCCGTATCGAGACTAAAGACCCTCGATGTAGACAAGATTTCCGACATCGGCTTCACCCAATATGCCGACGACCTGCCGATCTGGGCTTATCACACCTGCGATTCAGAAGAACAGGAGAAGGTACTACAAGATGCAGTGGACGTCGTCAAGGAACATCGTTTCTGTGTGGTTCTTGATGCCTCCACCGAGAAGACCACTTACGTTGGTGTCGCGTCAGAAAAGTATCGTAATAATCAAGTAGCGGAGCAAGTGTATCTCGTCTTGGACGGATGACGCGTAATTCCCTCCCCTTCTGTGCGAGTGGTCCGCATAGAAATCCGAGAGGACGCAGCTGCCGATTCCTGGCTCGAAGAAACAGTAGAAAACTCTAACAATTGCCACTCAACGTAATCCGCAGAATTTGCAGCTAAGCAAGTGGTGCTTCCAACACCATCGCCAAACGACTGTACAAAGCACTCGTGGTGTCGCGAGTTTTTTATGGGTCACGAGTTTTTTGGCTGTCTAAGGCACATTGTACCAAATTAGAAACAATCAAGAACCATGCTCGGCGCGTAATCACCGCACTTCCACACTTCATCCCCCAGCACTCTTAGGGCAAAGTCTGGAACCAACGACCTTCGGGATTTCGTCGAGACGAGATTGAGCGCTCACTAAAAGCGACTGCCACTCACCCCGTCAGGCCGAGGCATTTAGTCCCTTTTAGGCGAGGTGACCACCAAACTTCCGAGCTATCCAGCTGCACTTCCTCCATGGGAAGATCTGGCTGACATAACCACCACTTGACCACGGCCCCGAAAGGGCGACGCTCAACAGCTCGTTCGTCGAGGTCGTGCACACGTAAAAACAGCCAGCAGCTGGGACCCCGCCTTGTTCGCCGCCGTATACACTGACGTCGCCTGTCTCGAAGGCCCACAACCAAGGAAGGCAATTGCGGCGTTCTTTCCAATGAGCAACGCTCCATACCACGACGTCATCCCTGTTGTAGAACCATATTGGACCATCTCCACTGAATAACTGTTTATTAAAGGTACACACTTAAAGTTACATTGCTATACAGACAATTTCAAGCAGAAGACGCGTTAACCGCCGCCTCTTTTCTTCAGGAGGACCCAACACAAAGAGAGCCGAGCCACACCCAGGCAAGCCAGAGATTTACCCGTTTCTCTATCTTCTGGTCATAAAGAACATCACGCCAACCACGTAGTCTAAACACTCTCCGAAAAAAACCCCATCTCTGGGTCGGGTTTCCAAACTCCGTGCCCCCTCGCCCCGGCTTTGTGATTAATGGTATACGTGCCAGTAGGCTGAGGTGGCGCGTGAAACTCTATCCGCAACAGCCTCCCCGCAGATGAGCTCAGCTCATCTCAAGTGGGCATAGACGCTGAACGGGGCGGCGCCTGACCTCTGAGCCGTTACACAATTTTATCTTACAGGGTCGCACATTTACGTCCCGACTTGGGAAACACTCCAGAATCCTGCGTTTCTCCAAAACAATTGAGGAACAAGGTCGTCATGCACAATTACGACATCAGCGACCTTGAGACCGCCGCTGGATTGAGGCCTACGAGCATGGGCACCTCGTGGGTTATACAGATATTCTTTAGCCCACCTGTTTCTAACCATTTTCATCAATCGCTAGCGGTGTGACCATCTCAATCAACTCTGTTCGAGTGGATGTCACGTCCGCTCTCTTATGGTGAGGTGATGTGGATAGCCTCCTACCACAAAGGAAGTGAGCAGGCGTTAAGACATTTGGTTTGTTTCGTTCGGAGTATACTTATGTCATTGCTCGAGAGTTGATCACAGCCACAACTTCCGTTAGTACAGTTGTGATCTAATCGACATCAAGCACAGCTTTGCCGATGTTTCTTTTCAGGCAACTCTTAACCGATCCCACCATACGCTCCCAAAACCCACCCCACCATGGATCTCTTTCAACGATAAACCTCCGGTCCAAGTGATTCGGTGGGTGGCGCAGTAGTCTTTCAATACGGAACTACATAACACTGCGTAAATCTGCTTTAGATCTTTAGCAGATCGTTTGAAAGTCAGTGCACTACCTGAGCACATTCGCGTCAACCCACGCCTTGACACAAAGCATCTGAAAGCCATTAGAAAGGCGTTGGTAGACATATACAGGACAAGTACTAAATGTATCGCTCGCGTAACAGCACATGTGAATACAAGAATATATGCCTTGACACTGTTTGTTCCCGATTTCACGAACATCGGTTCAGCAAAGTCCACGCCACAGACCTCGAACGGTTCTGCCTTTGTTACGCGGTCTTCAGGCAGAGCTGCCATCGGGGAGGTCATGGGCTTGAGCTTGAGTCGAAGACAGATCTTGCAGCGTCTGATTACTCGTTTTACACACTGTCGCCCTCTCACAACCCAGTAGTGCTCTCGCAGTTCACACAAAGTAGCACTCACACCACCATGCAGAATGCAAACATGCGTGTGCTCAACGAGGAGCTCAGTGGAACGGTTGTCTACCGGAAGTGGCGCCGGAGACTTGGTCTCGTCGGGTGCAGAGGCATTCTGCAGTCGAGTCTCAATTCGGATGACGCCGTCTTCATCCAAGAATGGGTGAAGGTCCGGTATCTCCGGTTTAATGAGAATGGGTGCAGGTCCGGTATAATGGGTGCAGAAGCCGCCTGCGGTAGTACTGCAGGCGGTCACCGGCGACGAGGCTTGCTTTTTCTTCGCTGTAGCTTCCTTCCTGAATGTGTTTCGTCCAGTATCTCTCTGCCTCCTCCAATTCATTCGTGGACGAAGAGCCGCTGACTCTTGGATGGGAGGCAATTCTTCTCCAGGAACGGAAGGGCTGTCAAACGAAACAAAACGAAGAGAATTCCTGCCCTCAGGTCTTTCGGTGATTTGAAGAAAAGCCTACTGAATGTGAGCTGTCAGTGCTATCTTGTGGAAACGGAAGTTCACCAAGCTCTTCAACACGTCCTTGTTTAGATTGGGACCTTTCTCCAGATGGTCGTTTAGCGAGAGCTCTCCTGTAGTGTGCGAAGACGCATCGAATACCACTCGCAACTTTGTAGTGGCTGAAGCTTCTCGGATAACAGCTCTGTGCGGCATGTAGTACACATTTTCCTTTTCGTTGGTTTCTTCCGTCACTATCTCTGCGTATCTGTTGTTTAGATATTGCCCCATAGCAGAGTTGCACTTCAGAAAAAGTTCTTCGTCTCGACTCAAGCGATGGCAGAGTCCTTGCAGTATCTTTTCTGCCACCTTTCTGTTATTCCCGAGATCTCCGAGGTTCTGAGACTTCAAGGGAAGAATAACTTCGCATCTTCCATCTTTCATGGTGATGGTCTGCTCAGACCTTTCTAAAACAGACTCGTCGTGAGCAGAGTTGGCCGTTGAGTCCTTGATGCCGAGGCTTTCAAGTTCCCAGAACTGTCGCAGAGTCGAACTTACTTCATCGTCGCCCGTTGCACCGGCTCTGAGCACGCACACGTTGATGGTTGTTTGGTTCCGTCTCAGGTTCTTCAAGATTACTGGGCCCTGAAATGTCCATCCCATTGTTATTTTCACGGCTGATAGACACCTGTTGTTTTCATTCCAGCATACTTCATGCTTTAACAGCTTTCCAAGCTGATCTGCTCCAACTAGGAGGCTGATTCCGCACTCTCTCTGAATGCCTGGGAAGACCAGCCCATCCGCTAGATACTTCTTTTCTTTCGCGATTTTCTGCATGAAGTTATTGTTCATCGGTACCCGATCGATATCTTTGCATATGACCGGTACCTCAATCGCCTCGATCCACTACTTCTCATTGTCATATTGACCTTGAAGTTCGATTTCGACCAATCTTCGCTCGTGCCTTTCGCTGTCCCGGACACTTCCGAACGCGTTAACGCTCAGATTCACTTTACCAATCACCTTCAGTTTCAGCTTTCTTGACACATCTTTTCTGATGAAAGTTCTTTGACTGCCGTTATCAATGACGCCTCTAATATAAGAGCATTCATTTTTTGTCATGAGCCAGCCGCAGAACATCTGCAAGCACATCGTCGTTGTCAGTACAACTTCCGTTTGTTTTTAAAGCTGTATGAATACTCGTGCTATTCACTTCGTTTCTTTCGACCTCAGGCATCTTTTATACATACCGTGGGTAGCACATTGTTGTGGCATGCCTGCATTTGCAGGTTTCGCATGTTATTTTGCGGCGGCAAGTTCTTGCGCGGTGACATCGTGTCGTGCGTTTGAATCGCCTGCCATCTTTAGACAAGCCAGTCATATTTTCACTGAGGCCCACTTGATGTTTGCATTTTTTGGTTTTGTGCCCACTGGAATTACAGAAAAAGCAGTCATCTGAGACCAGCTTGCTGTAGAGGGCCATGGAGGTTGGAAGGACCCTTCCTTTAGGAGCTGAGCGTCGTTTTTTGTTTCTCTGAGCAAACACAACATGTCCGCTACGCTCTCTGCTTTCAACTTCGACCGACAGGAACTCCAAAATCTTTTTAGCGTCCCTTCTGATGTCTCAGCGTCCACTGGGCCGTTTCGGCTTCTGTGTCGATGGCAGGCTACAACTAGGTCACTGGGCATCGCCTTTAAAAGAACCTCACACATCATCGACGAGTAGGACGCCGAATTTACACCCAGTGATGTCAACCCCCGAATATGAGTCGGAACATGATCGTGTAGCTTTCGCAGTCCAACGACATCGTCTGGGGACCTCACCTGGTATACCGTCCTAAGCTTGTTCAGGTGCTCCTGCTCGATCTGGGTTTTATCTCCAAACATTTTTTCTAGCAGCTCTATTACCTCGACGTAACCTTCCTCAGTTGCTGCAAGTCCAGACAGATCAGAGGTGGCCGTTCCGGTAAGTTGAGATTGCAAATAATGAAATTTCTCGACATTCGACAACCTGTGATTATTGCGAACCGTCGCTTTGAATTGATCCCAAAATCCTTGCCATTTGCTGAGTTCTTCGTTGAAGGTGATCATTTGCAGCTTAAGCAATCTGGTACCGCTTCCGGTTGCTCTCTCCCGATGCAGTGAGTCGTCTGTGAGCGACGTCATGGGGCCGTTCTCGATTCGGTCAATCTTAAGTTCCAACTGCTTCAGTGATGCGATTGCAGTGTCCTCGTACTCCATCACGGCGTGGCACTCAACACTGAGCTCCTCGGCAGGCACCAAAGGCTCTAATTCTTCATTTAGCTTCACGAGCGCGGTGTTGCTCAGTTTCGATTTTTGGTAAAGCACGCCTAGAGCTTCGACGTCTGGTTGAGGGGATTCCAATGAGGCTCTTACCTCGTTGACCAAACGAGTGTTCTGGGTCGTCCTCGCTGCTTGTGGTACCTTCAGGCACCCCATGGCTTGTCAATCCAATGGCCTCGTTAACACAACTTTCTTTATCTTCCCGGGTTTTGGCACCAAATTATGTTGTAGAACCAGATTGGACCATCTCGACTGATGCAACTGTTTATTAAAGGTACACACTGAAAGTTACATTGTTATAAAGACAGTTTCGAGCAGAAGACGCGTTAACCGCGTCTTTCCTTTAGGAGCACCCAACACAACGAGAGCCGAGCCACACCCCGGCAACCCAGAGATTCCCCAGTTTCTCTCTCCTGGTCATAAAGAACATCACTCCAACCACGTGGTCTAAACACTCTCCGAAAGCTCCCAGTCCCTGGGTCGGGCTTGCGAACTCCGTGCCCCCTCGCCCCGGCTTGGTGATTTGTGGTATTCGTGCCAGTAGACCCAGGTGCCCGTGAAACTCAATCCGCAACAATCCCCGCCTCCTCCTCGACCCAACAAGGCACCTCCACGCCGTTCTCCTGGCTTTTGCATCAGCCCAGAAAGCTCTGTCCTCCTCCTCCTCTGCCCTTTCTGCGAACCTCCGCATCCTTTCAGGATCACAGGAAGTAATCAAAGAATGCGTGTCTAGAGCCAGCCCCTTCAATCTTGTGCGAAAAAAATAAGACCCTCTCGTCGTTACTTCGCCGACAGGGAGTTCATATCAATATCGAATGGGTTCCTGGCCACGCTGAAATTCCTGGAAATAAAGAGGCTCATCCAATCGCTTGTGCCGCACTCTTCCTCTCGAGAAAAAGACTAGTTCTTCACTTCAATCAGAACACGGATACGCGAAGCGGCGTGATCGCGCGCCTTGCCTCCTAACTGGAATCGCCAGTCCACCGCCCTCAACGATCGAGTGGAACTTGATCCGGGCGAGCGCCTCGCTTTCATCAGAGACGAATGTCACAATCGGGTTCAGCAACTTCTGCCCGAAGACCCGGACCCTCTTCCTTCAGGGTTGGGTCGTCGAGTGTGAGTCCTCCTCCTGCGCATCAGAACGGATACAATGGTCGATCCAGAACGAATTGCAGCGTGGAGCCAAAACAAGTCCTCGGGCTCGTGCCAGCGCTCGCGTACTCAGAGCCCGGGCCACCTTCGCCACCTTCCCTGGTCCTGCCCTGACCTGGCAGCAATACGATTCCGCCACCTGCCACTTGATATCATCTAGCTCGAAGGCTAGATGCACCCTCCAGGAACAGAGGATGCAAGCAAACGTGTGCTGCGGACCCTCCTCGACTTCGTATAATCGACGCGGGACAGCAAGCGCACATCTGGCTTCGCTCACGGCCTCGCAGCCAAGTGTTTGGCCAGCGCTGCACTCTTTCCTTCCGTTTTCCTTTTTCGGCCAAATAATAAATGTTTTACTAACTGACTACCACCGGATCTCGCACCCTGCGCCTTTTACGTCGCTCACGAAGCCCGGCAGGTGCACACCGGTCAACGACGCCAATACCTCTCCAGTCAGGGCAATTCCCTAGAATTCCCCTCCCTCTCTCGTCTTCCCTGACTCGTCACCAGACCTCCCTCCAGCGCCAAGCGAGATCAGGAGCAGTCCTCGCTTTCATCATTCTCAAGAAAATGTAACAACAAAGTCCTCAAGACCCAGAGTGCGCTTTCTGCCTCACCCGCTAAGCTCTCGCATCCTTTGTGGGACTGCCCCCTTCACTCCACATCCCACTCTCGCCCTTTCTCGACCCTCTCTCCTCCCCCTCGACTCTCACTGAGTTGTTCAACCCTCCATCCTCTCAGACCCTGACCGCGTCATCGCAGCATCAGAGGCGCTCCTTAGGTACCTAGAAGACCCCGAGGCACCTCCACCTGTCTCCAGACTACTAAGCCCCAGGAGTCCCTGATCGCGACCATTCGTCGTCTCGTTCTTCCTGGAAGCTCCCGAGACGGCTAAAATATTTTTTATGGCCAAACAGCAGGGCGAATATAGTGTCCACTTCTTGGTCGTTGAATAAATACGTTTCAACGCAAAGCAAAACTGATAGACTGACTGAAGCCCCTGATGTCTTTGCGTTTGTCTTGCAAGCAGCGACAAATGTGCCCGTGGACAGGGCTGTGTCTTGAGCTGCCCTTGGAAGCAAATGGCTGCGCGGCACTAAAGTGAGCGGCTCCTAGAAGGGAATGGCAGCGGGACTCCCGCTCGTAGCTCGTGTCTTGCGCGTTTCCACAACAATAGTTGGCTGTACTTCTTCAAAACACCTTTATCAATGGGCTTTAATCGAGACTGCTCGCGACGACTGTGATCTATTAAAAGGAACATAATATTTTTGCAACGTATCTTTGCTAAAAAATATATGCAAGATTAACAGCAAAACTTGAACTTAAAAAAAAACGCGGTTGAATAATGACGGCGTTCTAGCTGCCGACGGATTTCGTCAGTCAGTCAGTCAGAAATGTGCATTTGTCCAAAGAGATTACGTGATTTTTCCGTCTGCGTGTCGTTGCTCTCTTTCGCTGGTTGGCTACACCTTCCGACGCTGCTCTTGACGCCATCTATACGTTGTGCGATACCATGGCGAACAGTGGAACCCTCAGCCCCCGCGACCCAATGAGTGCTTCGGAGCAAGTCACGTGATAACACTCCACTGCCAAGGCACCGATGCCTCGTTGCAGCCACAGCAACAGCGCCGTCCGCGAACAAAAAGTAGTTTAAAGGCAATTGAACTCGCGGGATTCTATCTCTAGCGAGAATATATAAGCACGAGGAATAAATATTGATGGTATAACCCATAAAAGTGGCACCACGTGCGTATCCGCTCGCGATATTTTCCTTTTTGTAGCGCCATGGCCGTTGGCGACCACAGCCGTGTAATCGACCGCCATTCAAAATATCGCCCTGGCATTATCACCCGCCACAGATTCGCGGGTAAATTGGAAATATGGTTGTCTCATGAACCGTTCCCGAAGAGCTCGCTACTCTAGCCGAGGGCAACGTTGCGGCGGTGGACGTTCATCCGAAGTTGGTTGGTTTTACAGCAGACGACTCTTGGACACCAGACGACAGCCGGTTCCTTGGCGAAAGTGACAAACACGCTCCCGTGACGTGAAGTCACCCGCCTCGCTCCGACGCTCTTGTTGGGACGCGAGGGCCGTAGACTCCACAGTTCGCCAAGTTATCGTGAAATGGAGTATATCAATACGAACGCCAAACACACCCCGCTGCTACACTTGGTCGTCTGCGTCGCTGTCCGCCGTTGATTCTGGCGAGTATTTTGGTCCCATTTTGTTACAGAATGAGAGCTACGCTTTGTAATTTTACAAGATAAAACCGACCTGTCAAATGCATGTTTGACGAACATTTTAGGTTGCTCCGTGCAGGCGCCGATTTTTACGGTCCATTTTAGATCAAGCAAAATGCCCCCCCCCTCAAGAAATGTATACGGTGGTGTTAGGTGAACTCCAAAATACTTCCTGTCAATTACTTTAAGTCCTATATTCTTGTCACTTTTCAATGGGGTTAGGATTTTAATAGGTTTAGGACATTAGTGCCCACGGGCGGGAGAGAGAGAAGAGGCCCCTTCGTGGTATTTTTCAGTGACTTCCAGTTGGAAAACACTAAAGCAACTGCTTCTTTGTTTCTTTGTCGGGTTCCCAAAAACTGATAAGCTCACCCTTCCCCCTTCCCGTCCCCACTCAAGGTTTGTGGGCGAGGAGGGTGGGCCGCCTTCTCCAGCTCCTCCTGCTCCTCAGTCACCTGCAGAGATCATTATTTGAATGTTTCTGCACGGCTGACGGGAGCAGGAAAACTTTATTGTTGATGTCACAGGAAACATTACTACACTCTCCCAGATTGTGCCGGGCGGCGCCTTTGCACGCTAGTTTGGACCACCCTTTATTCTAAATGTAGTTTCTAAAACCATAATCAAGACTTTCACACGGCCTTTTGGAATGGAATCGATAGCCAGATCGTCATTCCAACAGCTACGTTATTTCCAAGTAATGAGAGAAAAAAATAATAATACATTTATTTTATCATAAAAAAACTGGACAAGCAGCTTAACTGGTTCTCAGCCCCCTCCCCCCCCCCTCGCTTCAACCCAGGTCCAGCTGTTGCAAAAAGCATGCGCAGGACATTATATAATGCGAATACATCGCAAAGAGTAACGTAAAGCACTCAAAGGCAAAACAATTCTACTCAATAATGAACACCAGCACGAAATTTTATTTTCATTTCAAAAATATTCTCTGATTTCACGTGTGCTACATGCTTTTGTATCAAACTTTTAGCGCAAATCCCGTTTAGTAATGTCGGCAAGCTCTTTTAATCATCTGAAAGCCATATTCTGTGCTTGATATCTCCACCACCCAGGAATCTGGAGTATTGCTACTGATATACCACTGACACTGGGTAGTATAGAAATGATATAATCCACATGTTCAGTCCAAGTCACGCGCTTCGTGAAAATCACCTCGAAAGTTTTAAACATTCTAACAATTTCAGCAGGCGAGGAGTCTTAACAAAATATCACTGGGAAGGTCAAGATCATTATTTTAAAAGGTAAAAAAAAGGATGGCTTTATTTTTATTTTTATTCATTAGGAGATTGTATGCACTATCCTACATTTCGAGACGTTCGTTGGTGTCATTAGCTACATGCGACACCCCAATACAAGTTTTAGCTAAAAAAAGTGGTGTGTGAAGTTAAATAATTACAATTGTCGAAAAAAAATTAAACTCGCCTGCCTACAGCTGTATGATGAAGAACAATATAGGTAAAGATTATAAGCTCGCCGCTATTGCTGTTATGCATATACAGGTAGCGAAATCAATTTTTTTTTCAATCACGGTTTTTGAGCGTGGACAACAAACATATCGGCGTAATAATGTGGATCTCCGTCGTTGCTTTGTTTCCAGTGTGAGCGAATGACATTCTCCACATCACATTTATATCTTGCGCTTGACTCTACGGGAAGTAGTGGCAAAAACGGATGGACAGCTATATTCATTTCTGAAACAGAAAAAAATAAAACATTTAACAATTAATTGCTTAATTATTTTTTAACAAATTGAACGTAATATTTTGTTTTTATTTTCGGCCACTCGTAACTCAAAAAAAGAAAAACCGGCTGTTTTTGTTAGGTTTTACCATAAAAGTATTATAATGTACGCTAGAGGTTCAACTGGCGCTAGTGTCTATGCGACTCCGTGACAAAAATTGAAGCAGACAGCAACCAGTCTACTTTGCGGTGCTCCTGTGCATTCCTATGGGAAAACGCGCGCGCATTTTGTCTCTTCGCCGTTAAATAGCGTATATCACTTTTCTTATTTTGGTCGTACCGAATAGTATGTGCCTTAAATAACATTGCAAAAGAGTAATTTTGCTTTTGTTAGCGCATTTTTCTTCATCAGTGAGCGATGCTTAACTTCGCTGCATTTCAGTCCCAAACGTGTGTTCCGCAGCAGGTGTGTAAAACCAAGCGACGATTCGAGGCAAAATTACAATCGAAAGGAATTCAGAGTGTGTTCAAGGCTCGGCAGCATTCCGGTGACGCTTATATATTGCTAATATGCCAGTCCTGTCACTATATGAAAATGACCCCATCGTGCATGAGCGGATAAAAACATTCAGAACGTACCGAATAAACTACGTGGGCTATGAAAGGTGTCTCTTCGTACTATTTTTCTGCCGGGCAGCTTTTATCGGGCAGTTGTTCTCAAAGATTTCGAGCGTGCGGGTGATATCTTGAACGTAGAACAAACATCTTCGCTCAGAGCAGAAAGAATAAAGCGGTAATTACTTATTTAAAAACGGAATATATTACGTGGCTTTCAATTTATTTTGATCGTGCATGCACGGGTAGTTACTGATCCAGCGTTAATGCGTCGGTCATGCCGTCTCCCTTAATTTCCAGATGATCTTCGTTCATTTGGCACGTATATCCCGCATGCTGAAAAGCGCCGACGTCGTGTTCGCGCTAACAGTCTCCGACAGTGCACATAAATACACGTACGAAGCCGTTTTAGCACCGTTTTTAATGCGACGAATTTGAAAGAAAACGCCGTAACTGACCAATTATTTCTTCGGCCTGACTGAGAAATGTTCCG
>JAZHYW010039651.1:0-10721 GCA_037355805.1 Ixodes ricinus | reverse complement strand
AAACGCCTCCGCGTTGTCGCCGCGTCCCGCGTCGCGATCGCCTTCCGCTCTCTGGTTCTTCCCATTGGGCGGCTTTAACACGTTCCCGCGTCGCTCGCGAACGCTTTTATACGCCGACTTGTATATCTATTTATATTTTGGCACCTCGTCTTTTGTTTCGAGTTGTCGGGCGGACTGAGTGCGCCTCTGCTTCGCTCTCTGCACGCCCGCGTGCCCGAGGAATAATGATGACCATGCAAATGAGGAGGGGCCTCCCGTCGGCCAGACAAACCTCGGAGCAGGGGCGCGGTGGCTGGCACTGCCCTGCCCAGGGCACCACCTCGTTAGCGTCCCTGAAAGCGTTTTCGAATTAGGTGATCTCTGCGGCCCTCTAACCGTCCTTTACTTTCGATGTTGTTGTTGCTTGGCTGTCTTTGTTTCTTCGAAGCACCGGCGGCGCCCTTTTGAATCAACGCGACCGATCTTTTAACCCTTGTTTTCCTCGTGGCTCTGTCGCTCTCGCGACGCGGCGTCGTACCGGTCGGAACTGTTTCTGTTTGCAAGCGGCGCGATACCGTTGGTGCGAGCGCGACATTGTACTTTTATCGAGTTTCGCTCGAGCTGGGTCATCGACGAGGGCTGGAGTTTATCGTTTAGGTTGGTGCCCCCGAGTGAACAGTTTCCATCGTGTCAGTCCCGACAGAGAAACCGGGGGTTGATTGTTGTTTTCGCACGGCCGGTGATGCAACGCGAGGGAAATGAACTGGGAATTACGCGACTCGATTCGGCAGGTGTTTTGAGCGCCTGCTGGTGCTGCTTTTCAAACGGCTGTTCTTTTTGGGAGTGCGAAAAATAAAAAACCCTTTGAAAATAAGTAGAGGTAATAGTGTTTTAGTTATGTGCAGTTAAAAAAAACGCTATAGGCAGTGTTCACTTGCGGCCATAGCTGTGTGCACGGCTGCTAAGCGCGTCTTGACAGCGAGCTTCCGTAGTTTGTTTTGCACCGTGTATCTCGCACCATCAAGATTGCCGCTCTTGGCAGGCTATTCAAGTCAGCCCTTTCTGAGCATGCGCTCTAAACATCACCCTCAAATATAGCGTTTAGTGAACGCCCTCTATAGGTCTATACGAGAACCCTATAGGCTTTTTTCACGTGACGTCAATCCGCCATTTTGTTGTCAGATGTCAGCGTGAGGAAACGTACAAGCTTTTGTGCACTAGCAATTTGAGAGTGTGATGTAAATCTTCGGACTGCTCGCATTCTGTGTGCGCCAGATTGCTCATAGCAACAAAATGGTGGACGAAATGACGTCGATGAAAAACATCCTATACGGACCATGATTTCTCATGTTGGTGTCGATAGCGCTGTAGCAAGGCTATGGGTGAAAATGTCCGCACGCGGCGCAGGTGTCTGTTTGACGTCATAGCGCAGAGCGACCATTCGCGTGGCTCCGCGCGCTGCGCAGGGACAGCGCAGTAGGGTAGGACACTGCGTATTGGTGATGGGTTCCCTCCTCACCTCTGCCCGTTTCCGTCTGTTTGAGCGTCGTATACCGGCGTGCGGTCTTGTATCACTACTGCGTGATAAATGTTAAAGACCCAGGCTATCGGTTGAACTGCACTGGCTAAATTTCTCGCATACAGCTGAGACACCAGACGCCCACCGAGGTTGAATAACCACTTCCAGCTGTCTACAACATACACGGGACGCGATTACTGTAATCGACGGATCGTCTTGGTCAGGCAGTGTGTTTAGCCGATTCCAACTGATCCGTGTTCGGTCAAAGCGAGAGTTGAAACAGACTTATGCAGAACGTGTTAAAAATAACACGTTATATGTACAGTCGCCGGCCATATGAGCTCCCCGGCCGAGCGCCGACCGGAGCAGCGAAAATCCCGCATGCGGCGCGTCGAGCGTTGCCGCGTTCTGGGAGCCGGGCTATTGGGACTAAACCATTCCGTTATCAAAGGGGTGGACGCAGGAAGTTTACGGAGACGGCTTATCGAAATTCTTTACTGCATAATATCCCTGACGTGTTATATGCTACTTTTTTTTTTGCAAAACCGGTTTGTCATTTTAAATATTTCCTACCCGAAGAGTAATCCTACGCACAAGCTTTCTTACAATCTTTCTTAAACCTAGACTAGACAATGACAAGCGATTTTGAAATAATTTATTTAATCTATAAGGATGTGCTATGATAACCAAAAAAAAAAGATTTGTGTCGAAGCAGAATAAAGATTCAGGCACTTTTCATGAACGCGTTTTATCGAGGAGACTATTGTTCTGCGCTCAGTAGCGTGTTGCTTCGCCAAGGGTAATTCTCTACACGATGACTTTGCAGATGGCTTCCTAGTCGGCCACTTCTCGCTTGCCGAGGGATCATTGTTGTCATGCCTATAATCATATCAAACATAGGGTTTTTACATTTGTATGCATTGATCGAACACTGCTGCTTTTTTACGCCTAAAGCAAGCTCCAGTTTATCAGCAGTTATAACACCATCTCCGAACACTTGGGGCCAACACCCGAAGACGGCAATTCTATTCGGCCATGTCTTTGTGATTCGCACTTCTAAAGGCTGGAGTCCCGATAAAAGCAATGCGTCCACCCCTTTGATAACGGAATGGTTTGGTCCCAATAGCCCGGCTCCCAAAACGCGGCAACGCTCGACGCGCCGCGTGCGGGATTTTCGCTGATCCGGTCGGCGTTCGGCCGGGGAGCTCATATGGCCGGCGACTGTACCTAGTTCTTTTATTGGTAATGAAATAAGCATTTTTTTAATAAAATTAATTTGATTTAAATCAAATAAATGCGATATATATATATATCTGCGAAAGCAAGGTTTTCGCGCTCTGTAATTCGCGCTACAACAGGCCCCAATGAAGCAAGGAAGCTTGTCTTCGACTCGCTGTTGGCTTACATCAGAACAGCTGGTGTAGCCGGCCTCATATAATTCTTCATCCTCCTCCCCTTCCCGATATCCCCTTCCCCTTCGCGGCAAGGCATGCAACCAACCGCGTCGTACCCTGCTATACCTAAATAAAACGTTTTCAAACAAAAACGCAACGAGAAAACGCTTAACAATTAAAAAAAGTGTGCACACAATTATAGCTAGACGAACGCGCCAAAAAAAAAAAAACAGGAATTATTAAAGACGACAAATACAGAAAGCGGCTATTGCTTCAGAAAACAAAAAAAATACATTCAGAATTTCAGAGTAACGTGAAAATAACGCGTTACTTTCGAGCTGATGTAACGCGTTCTTTTTTTAAATCGGAGTAATGAGTAATGCACTTAGTTCCTTTTTCAGTGAGTAACTGTGTTTAGTTACTCTATTCCAGTAAGGCGTATATGTCTAACTCAAACCAATAATTTAAATTTTTTTTTAGTTAAGTTTCTTCGTTTATTTTATAAGCAAACCATCCAAAAGACGTCACGTTCACCCACTATTCTCAGCTATTTACCCGACAAACGATAGCTTTTGCTAGCACATAATTAGACTAAACCCCTAAAGACTTTGACCACGCAATCCAATGCATTGGATTGAATCACCGGTCTGTTGATTGAGTAGCCCATCTGGCAAACGTGCGGTAATCAGAAAAGAATAACACGCAGGAAGACGAAACATGATCAACACGCAGCAAGGTTCTATTTATCTGGCGAGTTTTTATGGCAAAACACAGTAAACGCTACGGTGAAAGCAAAGGAGGTGTCGGAACGGCGTCGCCTCGCCAAAGAACAAGTGAGTCGGAAGGTTTTCTCGCACTTTTGGTAAACGCCGTGAGATGCAAACGTCCTTATCCGCGCACACGTCCTTGAAGCCGCGCCACGCGCAACGACGCATGCGCGGGAGCCCTACACCGACGGTTTCTCTGCCGTGAGATGCGCGATAGGCCTAGGTGGAAATTCGGCCCCTTTCTGGCCTTGTTCGGACAGCCCTCTCTTCGGCAGTGGGCAACGTTGTCCCGGCGCCTACCGTCATGCCTGCTGCGGCGTGCAAGAATGCGGCTCAGGGGCCTCGTACTAGCCGTGCGGCGTCATCCTCGACGTCGTCCTAGATGTCGTTCTTGACGTTGTCCTTGGGGTCGTCCTTGAGGTCGTTCTCGGCGTCGTCCTTGACTTCGTCATCCTAGACGTCGTTCTTGTCGTCGTCCTCGACGTCCTCCTAGACCCCGTCCTTGACTTTCTCCTCGAGACGCCGTAGGTGGCGTCGATCTCTAGGACGTCGTCCTCGACTTCGTCATCCTAGACGTCGTTCTTGTCGTCGTCCTCGACGTCCTCCTAGACCCCATCCTTGACTTTCTCCTCGAGACGCCGTAGGTGGCGTCGATCTCTAGGACGTCGTCCTCGACTTCGTCATTGTGACGTCGTTCTTGTCGTCGTCCTCGACGTCCTCCTAGACCCCGTCCTTGACTTTCTCCTCGAGACGCCGTAGGTGGCGTCGATCTCTAGGACGTCGTCCTCGACTTCGTCATTGTAGACGTCGTTCTTGTCGTCGTCCTCGACGTCCTCCCAGGACCCCGTCCTTGACTTTCTCCTCGAGACGCCGTAGGTGGCGTCGATCTCTAGGACGTCGTCCTCGACTTCGTCATCCTAGACGTCGTTCTTGTCGTCGTCCTCGACGTCCTCCTAGACCCCGTCCTTGACTTTCTCCTCGTATGTGCACGGCAGCGCAAATGCTTCATTATGGAGGCCTTTAAAGGGGCGGTGCAACGATATTCAGTCGGAATGTTTTTCACTTTACCCGAGCTTACTGGCACTAGTAGGACTCAAGGATACTCGCACGCAACACCACTGGCCAAGAAACTCCTCCGTTGCGGTGTAATTTTAAGCACGAAAGCGAGCATTTTTGTTCAATCTCTTTGATGAAACTTGATGACGTAACTGGGGATCGCAGAATCTTTCAGTGACGATATTTGAATATGGCTCATAGGCAGGACCCGAGCATTGCGTGGGCACTTGATTTGGGTTCGAATCGATAGCTAGACAAACATTCGGGCAGTGGCCCATGTCCAATCAAGCTGCAATTACGACAACAGCCAAACCATAGTGATGTCCGAAACTCAGCGCGTGTCCTTTGCCTTGCCAACCCCAGCGCCTGGCTATGATCAATATTGGTGGCATATGTCGGCTCCATATCACGTGGCCGCTTCTCTCTGCGAGTTGAGGAAGTGAACGCTGCTCGTTTTTCTTTCATTTTTTCTACGACTACGATTGCGTGTATTGAAAAACGAACGGGTGTTTCACAGGTTATTAACGTCAGGGATTTGTTCTAAGCGGTATTTGCGCAATGTACCGAAAATAGTTGCATCGCTCCTTTAATATGTGTAGAAACATTACTCGAAAATATTTTACGCGCGAGACTATAATTTTTTCGCCTTTTCTACACGTAAGCAGTCTTAAGTGTCGTCCTGTAATTTTTTTTACATCAGAGCTGTTAAGGGCGTTTTCCAGATTGTGTCCGTCAGCAAACACAAGACATCTACCGCCATCTATGAGCGACGGCGGCAACCGTCCCAGTCTTTCCTCTATGGCTTGCCGACTTGCGGCCGGCCATTACTTCATTCCCTCTGTGGTACAGCTTCACTGGTCTTCCTTCTTCACCAGAGTGGAAAGGCTGAAAGTTTTTGTAGGGCGGTGGTATCCCATTTGTCATACAAAACAGTCTGCAGCCACGTTCGAAGCACATTTAAAATGCCTGAGGTGTTTCCACTGCAGTGTGACTGCTGCTTAAGCGTGTAGTAGAGCGGCTCTAGTTAAAACTACCAGCTTAATTTTTTGTCGATCGGTGCAAAAGAAAACGGTACCACGTAAACAGGTTCACCACGTGCCCGTCGTCCGCACCGGGCCGGGGCTCTGAGGAGACGGCAAAGAGCGTGACGTCCTCCGTCGGCGGGGAGTCCGCTAAGAAGGCCACTTTGGAATTATAGATGAAACGACGGGGTCGAACCGGCAGCACGCTTGCCGACGAGACCGGCGATTGGTATCGACCCGAGGGGGCATCGCCTAGGCACCGGGGCCCAACCCTCCGCGATCTTTTGTGCAGTGGCACGCGACGTGCCCATCCCACTCTTGACTGGATTTAACAGGTTTGGCACGATGAAGTTGTTGTTGACTGTATGTTTAGAGTAACGGAGAGCTTAAGAAACCCAGGGCGGGGCTTAGGATGTTCCATTGCTCGTGGTTCGTTTTAAGGCGATCTCATCGGCCATGGAACGATTTTTCTACCTTCGCCAAATACTACTCAGAATCACTCCCAACGTTAAAACCGAATAAACTTGCCTAGTTTTCCCTTCTAAGCAATGAGCAGTCGGCAAATAAATTCGAAAAATATGAGCATCTCTTCATCTCCTCAACTCGTTGCCAAAACAAACGGCCACGTGGCCTGGTTCATATCCTATCGCCGCCAACTTTGATCACATCCACGCGCTGGGGTTGGCAAAGTAGAAAACGCGTGCTGAGCTCCAGGCATTTTTAAAGTTCGGCTATTCTCATCACTGCAGTGATGGAACACGAGCACGGCGGAAAAAATACATTTAGGTGATGACTTTGGCCGCTCTTTCCGCGGGGAGCGAGTGACCAGATCGCGTTCGGAGCCAGCCTCGAACCATAAGTGGTTAGATCCGCGCCGCCGCGGAGGGCGCTGAACAATGAGCATCGTTAGTATGAGGTCCCTCCTCGGCGGCCGCGGTGTCGGCGGCGTAGCGTGCTCGCACTTTTCGCGGTCTGGTTATGGTGTGCGGCCAGTGGCTGGCCTCGCGTTTTGCTGGTGCCGTGTCGATCACAGGTGCCACCATCGTGCACGAAGACGAGCCTTAACCCGAAGAAGAAGAAGAAGGAAGGAAGGCGTGGCGGTGGTGAGGTAGCAACCAGAAGCGGCTTGGGAGGGACCCGATACTTGGGCGCCATCTGTACCCGTGCGAGTGAAGCGCCCGGTGCGCCGAACATAATGTGGTCGCCACGTCGGACAGAAAGTCATCACCTAAATGTATCTCTTCTACCGTAGACACGAGCCACTACCCGAGTGTCCGCCGAGGTATTCATTGTTACAAGCCGAAGTGGAGTGCTCACGCAGTTCGCGTGTCCTATTCATGAGCCACGCTTGACTGTCGTCAGGCGGGTGGTTTCGATCCCCAATAGACCGATCTCACCAGCCAGTTTGATTACGCCACCGCTGCCGCAGTGCATCAAGGACACTTGATCTTTATCTTTTTTTTATTACGTAGGCGGATTGCCTTGAGGCATAAATGTCTTATATGTATGCTACAAGTGTCCCCTAGACGCGACAGAAGCGGATCTGCGTCACCTTATATGAACTTGTCCTGGCCTACAGACTGAGCGCACTCGCCTACTTATAGCTGCAGGTGTCCAACACAGTGCACCCACCAGCTACTGGCTGCATGAGAACCACTATCACGAAACATTTCTTTAGTCTTTGTGCACGTGCGCAAACCTGGCTGGAGCAGTGGCGGTTTGTGCGAGTCTAGCTAATGCCAGACTAGGTTCAGTACGACTCTGTAAAGTCTTCAACAATCCAACCTGATATCGTTTTATGACCGCTTGTAAGGGGTACTTGGCGGTTTTTGAGATACCCCAACTAACTCTATTTTCTAAATTTCCGGACCTTTCCAGTATGCTATTTAGTATCGCAAAATTTGAAAATAGTTACTGTGAAATCGACAAAGAACATGATGCAAAAACAAACATTTAAATATACCCGCACTTTTCAGAGCCCTGGTGTCAGTGGTACGGCAGCTTGCCAGTCAAACAGGCATTTAAAAAAATAGACTATGAGAAGCATTGGTTTCGTGCTGGCGGCGCGGTACTAGAGCGAGCTTCAAAGCATTCATTTGATACTAACGTAATTGCTTGGAATCAGTTGGGAACAAATCCTACAGTCCAGAAAGGTCAACCCCTAACTGAAGCTGGCGTCGCGCTTTTGATGTTGCCAATAAAAACTTTAAACTTGAAAAAAAAAAAGTAGGATGAAGGCCAAATTTGTAAATTGTGACTTGTAACTTAGCGAAAAAATTATTTAGAACTAATATTTGGGATAATTTTTTACCGATGTATGTTTGCGTGCTTAGCAAATTTTCATCAAATTGGAAACGAAAAAAAAAGCAACAAGCCGGAGTACCTTCTTAATATGAGACTTCAGTCAAAGCTACAAGCTCGGGCCAGCCGGCTCTCCTGGCTATGACACGTGCCTTTTCAGCGCGAGCGTTCGTTTTGCGGAAGATTGCTTTAAGCCGAGACCTCGTGCTTGCGGTATTGACTGCAGTCTCATCCTATACTTCGTTTCAGCTTCGGTCCAGACGCAGCCAGTTACAAGCGCGAGCTCCGGGCTTTCAGCGTCCCTGCCAAGCGCGTGCGCCCGTGCAGTGCAAGCACTGTTCTGGGCCACATGCTCGCGCTTGTAGCATCGGCTGCGTCTGGACCGAAGCTGAAACGAAGTACAGAGGACCGTGACATAAATTTCCGCCTGGGATAAATTGGGACATTACTAATCGCATATCGTTTAGTGAGCCAAAATAAAACTAGTTTCCGAGCATAGAAAGCCTAAAACCTCGATTTCGGAATGAACATTTGCAACTATAGCGGACTATTTTGTACCTCCTTTGCTTCAAAAGCTTTCCGTGTTTTCACCGTGATGCATCCGCAGTGCCCAACTACGTCAGCCGAACCCGAGCTCACGCATTGGACACGAGAACTGCGTCAATCGGACGTATGCGCTCTTCGACAATCGACACGTAGAAGAATATTTGAATTTCTCGTTCGTGAGCAATGAAGGCCGTGACGTCAGTTATCCTCACTTGAAAATGACAAGTTCCATGGTGCGCCACGGTGGAAGCTTGGAGTCATCGCCTCCGGTGCCAAAACAGGTCACGAACACGTGATTTCTCATTTTGTTTTTGAGTTGAGGAGTAAAACTAAGGAAAAAGAAGTAGAAAAACTATTTTATGGTCCCTTAAAGGGAGTGTCCGATGATATCCGGAAGTTACTAAGTTAGTGCGCTGGGCACGTAGAAGAGGGCCTAAATATAGTCAGGTGGGCTATTTATTTCATTAAAAGACGTCCCAATGTTTGTTTAATCAGTTATGAACATCAGTACGAAACTTCACTCCAAATTTCGCAAGTGACTGGTCGTGTCGTGACGTCACACCAGGCACGGTAAGGTCAGAACTCGCAGGCGTTGACTTCTACCCGGTTTTGTTCAACATGGTCGGTGGTGCGTACAAAGATCATCGTCGAAAAATTGAGATACCGGAAATCATGTCTTTAGAAGAACGAACTTGTTTTACTGAGACAGTAGTCAAGAGCTGTCTTGGTTCTCTCTGCATGATGTTACATCAGAGTTTCCGCTGTTGCCAACAAAAACGCCGTGTGTTTTCCGGGTGCAAATCTGTGCAGCTGGGCCCTGTTTAAAATTGAATTACGTGTGTGGTGGATCATTAAAAATTCGTATATTGTGCGGAGGATATTCCTGAAAGCAATGACAATATAATTTAGGAGTTTTCTGAAAGACAAAACTTTTCCGGACAATCCCTTTAGGGAATGAACGGAGTATTCGCCGCTTCGACGATCTATACGGGTCGCACTATCGAGCGACTACGGCGGTTTTATGTCCGTTTCACACGCAGCGGTTGCATGGTCAAAATCGCTGCCGGCGATTTTGACCACGGCACAAATCGTAAGGTTCTATTTCACAGCGTCGTCCGTGGGCGTTTTTTGCCGCTGTGACGTCCAACGTTGCTTGCAGCGAGCGGACGCGCACAATGAGTTTTAACGGTCTCGAATAACATTTTGAATGCCTTAGGTTTCAGATCCCTTTTTAGTTTTCCTTTATTAAAAAAGTATAACCATCTGAAACGCAAAAACAAAAATCTGTTTTATTGTTCATCGTTTTTGGAAGTTTGTGGTCGCGGAAGATGAAACATCGGTTGGAACTACGGCCACAAATGTGGCCGGCTCCGGGATGGAGCAATGTGTCCATGAGGAGTCTGTGGCTCTTAATTCCGTGTAATTCCGTGTGACTGGCTTCAGAATCATCCGGCTCGTGAAGGACAGCTTCGTAGGTGGTGCGAGGCGACAGTGGCCGAGGGTTAAATTTGTGAGCAGTGCTCTAAGTACACGGGATGATTTACGCTGCCTACAGGTTCTCAGTGTGAGAGTCTCATCAACTGAAAAAAAAAACATCTATCATAAAAAAAAATATTGGGAAGGACGTGCAGCAAAGCATAATACGCCTGAGAAAGGACCTATAGAAGCCTACTTTATCCTTTAAGTGCGCGTTCTTTATTAAAAAAAAAACAAAAAACCTCCCAGGTTTCGTTGATGGCATCATATCGTAGACGTACTCGGTATATTTGCCGCTAAAATCTACACCAAAATATCACACTAAAAATGTTCTCGTCTATCGTGTTTACAATAAGCTAGTCAACCGCCCCAAGGTATAGAAAGTAAACTGGAGTCGAGGACAATTTGGAGCGACCGTTGATGTGGGCGCTCGCCTCGCATCGTCTCAAGCGCAACTGGCTCAGACGGCAATGCTGATGGCACTGCGGCTTGAAGCCGTCTTTGAGCAGTGCGGGTACTCCAAATACCATCAGTAGCGCAGCACAAAGGCAAGCGATCGCGTCCCAGTTGATCGTGCGTCTGCCTCGCTCGGAGAGCTCCGGCCATCGTCGCGCAACAGAAGCCGCGTAGACCTTTTGCGCGAAAGTCCCAGAAGGCTTCC
>JAZHYW010039650.1:0-17413 GCA_037355805.1 Ixodes ricinus | reverse complement strand
ATTGTTAGCGTCCTTGAAAGCGTTTTCGAATTAGCGATCTCGCGGCCTCTAACCCTCCTTTACTTTCTATGTTGCTGTTGCTTGGCTGTCCTTGTTTCTTCGAAGCACCGGCGGCGCCCTTTTGAATCAACGCGAACGATCTTTTAACCCTTGTTTTCCTCGTGGCTCTGTCGCTCTCGAGCGACGCGGCGTCGTACCTGGTCGGAACTGTTTCTGTTTGCAAGCGGCGCGATACCGTTGGTGCGAGCGCGACATTGTACTTTATCGAGTTTCGCTCGAGCTGGGTCATCGACGAGAGGCTGAGGTTTATCGTTTAGGTTGGTGCCCCCGAGTGAACAGTTTCCATCGTGTCAGTCTCGACAGAGAAACCGGGGTTGATTTTGTTTCTACGGCCGGTGATGCAACGCGAGGAAATGAACTGAAAATCACCCGACTCGATTCGGCAGGTGTTTTGAGCGCCTGCCGAGTGCGCTTTTCCCACGGCTGTTCTTTTTGGGAGTGCGAAAAATAAAGAACCCTACGAAAATAAGTTGAGGTAATCGTGTTTTGGTTATGTGCAGTTAAAGAAAACGCTATTGGCAGCGTGCGCGATCGAAAGTGTCGCTGCGGTCGGCCATCCACGATTGGCCTACTTCTGGCTATTACGTCAGCAAAGCATTTCTCACCGACGGAAATAAAAAGAATCTGAAGACTTCAATTTTGAAGGTGTTGGCAGAAGCTGGTTTCAGAGCGCTATGATTCCAAGCTTCCACCATGCACATTACAACACCATCGAGCTTGTTGTTTGCAAGGTAGTGACGTCACGAGAGGGAAAAATACGAGGGCGCTACCAAAACATCTCGCCGCTAATAGACTTTTCCAATGTTTACAAAATCACAACCCAGCGTGCGATCTTCACAGCTCAGCACGTGCGTCTTCGTCGCTTCCGAAAGCGAGCAAAGCACGCGCCATACGCACGAACACTCAAGATGGCACCGGCCACCTTGCGCATAGCTGTCTGCACGGCTGCTGACCGCTTCTTGACAGTGAGCTTCCGTAGTTTTTTTTGCACCGTTTATTTCTCATCCATCAAGATTGCCGGTCTTGGCAGGCTATTCAAGTCAGCCCTTTCTGAGCATGCGCTCTAAACATCGCCCTCAAAAATAGCGTTTAGTGAACGCCCTCTATACGTTTATACGAGAACCCTATGGGCTGTTTTTATGTGACGTCAATCCGCCCTTTAGTTGTCAGATGTCAGCGTGAGGAAACTTACAAGCTTTTGTGCACTAGCAATTTGAAAGTGAGATGTGAATCTTCGGACTGCTCGCATTCTGTATGCGCCAGATTGCTCATAGCAACAAAATGGTGGACGAAATGACGTCCATGAAAACACCCTATACGGACCATGATTTCTCATGTTGGTGTCGATAGCGCCGTAGCAAGGCTATGGGTGAAAATGTCCGCACGCGGCGCAGGTGTTCGTTTGACGTCATAGCGCGAGCGACCATTCGCGTGGTCGCGCGCGCTGCGTAAGGGACAGCGCAGTAGGGTAGGACACTGCGTATTGGTGATGTGTTCACTCCCCACCTCTGCCCGTTTCCGTCTGTTTGAGCGTCGTATACCGGCGTGCGGTCTTGTATCACTACTGCGTGATAAAGGTTAAAGACCCAGGCTATCGGTTGAACTGCACTGGCTAGATTTCTCGTGTACAGCTGAGACACCAGACGCCCACTGAGGTTGAATAACAACTTCCAGCTGTCTAAACATACACGGGACACGATTACTGTAATCGACGGTTCGTCTGGGTCAGGCAATGTGTTTAGCCGATTCCAACCGATCCGTGTTCGGTCAAAGCGAGAGTTGAAACAGACTTGTACAGAACGTGTTAAAAATAACACGTTACATGTACCTAGTTTTTTTATTGGTAATGAAATAAGCCTTTTTTACATAAAATTAATTTGATTTAAATCAAATAAATGCGATATATATATATATCTGCGAAAGCAAGGTTTTCGCGCCTGTAATTCGCGCTAGAACAGGCCCCAATGAAGCAAGGAAGCTTGTCTTCGACTCGCTGTTGGCTTACATCAGAACGGCTGGTGTAGCCGGCCTCATATAATTCTTTATCCTCCTCCCCTCCCCGATATCCCCTTCCCCTTCGCGGCAAGGCATGCAACCAACCGCGTCGTACCCTGCTATACCTAAATAAAACGTTTTCAACAAAAACGCAACGAGAAAACGCTTAACAATTAAAAAAAGTGTGCACACAATTATAGCTGAACGAACGCGCCAAAAGAAAAAAACAGGAATTGTTAAAGACGACAAATAAATAGCTATTGCTTCAGGAAACAAAAATACATTCAGAATTTCAGAGTAACGTGAAAATAACGCGTTACTTTCGAGCTGATGTAACACGTTCCTTTTAAATCGGAGTACCGAGTAATGCACTTAGTTCCTTTTTTGCAGTGAGTAATCTGTGTTTAGTTACTCTATTCCAGTAACGCGTATATATCTGAACTCAAACCAATAATTTAAAAATTTTTTTAGTTCAGTTTTTTCGTTTATTTTATAAGCAAACCATCCAAAAGACGTCACGTTCACCACTATTCTCAGCTATTTACCCGACAACCGATAGCTTTTGCTAGCACATACATTAGACTAAACCCCTAAAGACTTTGACCACGCAATCCAATGCATTGGATTGAATCACCGGTCTGTTGATTGAGTAGCCCATCTGGCAAACGTGCGGTAATCAGAAAAGAATAACACGCAGGAAGACGAAACATGATCAACACGCAGCAAGTTCTATTTATCTGGCGAGTTTTTTATGGCAAAACACAGTAAACGCCACGGTGAAAGCAAAGGGAGGTGTCGGAACGGCGTCGCCTCGCCAAAGAACAAGTGAGTCGAAGGTTTTCTCGCACTTTTGGCAAACGCCGTGAGATGCAAACGTCCTTATCCGCGCACACGTCCCTGAGGCCGCGCCACGCGCAACGACGCATGCGCGGGAGCCCTACACCGACGGTTTCTCTGCCGTGAGATGCGCGATCGGCCTCGGTGGAAATTCGGCCCCCTTTCTGGCCTTGTTCGGACAGCCCTCTCTTCGGCAGTGGGCAACGTTGTCCCGGCGCCTACCGTCATGCCTGCTGCGGCGTGCAAGAATGCGGATCAAGGGGCCTCGTACCAGCCGTGCGGCGTCATCCTCGACGTCGTCCTAGATGTCGTTCTTGGGGTCGTCCTTGAGGTCGTTCTCGGCGTCGTCGTAGACGCCGTAGGTGGCGTCGATCTCCTAGGACGTCGTCCTCGACTTCGTCCTTGACTTTCTCCTCGTATGTGCACGGCAGAGCAAATGCTTCATTATGGAGGCCTTTAAAGGGGTGGTGCAACGATCATTCAGTCGGAATGTTTTTCAATTTACCCGACCTTACTGGCACTAGTAGGACTCAAGGATACTCGCACGCAACACCACTGGCCAAGAAACGCCTCCGTTGCGGTGGTCAATTTTAAGCACGAAAGCGAGCATTTTTGTTCAATCTCTTTGCGAAACTTGATGACGTAACTGGGGGATAGCAGTATCTTCCAGTGACGATATTTGAATATGGCTCTATAGGCAAGACCCGAGCATTGCGTGGGCACTCGATCTGGGTTCGAATCGATAGCTCGACAAACATTGGGGCAGTGGCCCATGTCCAATCGCTGCAATGACGACAACAGCCAAAACCATAGTGATGTCTGAAACTCAACGCGTTTTCTTTGCCTTGCCAACCCCAGCGCCTGGCTATGATCAATATTGGTGGCGTATTATCGGCTCCATATCACGTGGCCGCTTCTTCTCTCTGCGAGTTGAGGAAGTGAACGCTGCTCGTCTTTTTTTCATTTTTTCTACTACTACGATTGCGTCTATTGAAAAACGATCGAGTGTTTCACAGGTTATTAACGTCAGGGATTTGTTCTAAGCGGTATTTGCGCCAAGCACCAAAATAGTTGCATCGCTCCTTTAATATGTGTAGAAACATTACTCGAAAATATTTTACGCGCGAGACTATCATTTTTTTGCCTTTCTACACGTAAGCAGTCTTAAGTCTCGTCCTGTAATTTTTTTTACATCAGAGCTGTTAAGGGCGTTCTTCCAGGAATGTGTCCGTCAGCAAACAAATGGTGACACAAAACTCTGGACATCTACCGCCATCTATGAGCGACGGCGGCAACCTTCCCAGCCTTTCCCTTTGGCTTGCCGACTTGCGGCCGGCCATTACTTCATTCCCTCCATGGTACAGCTTAGCTGGTCTTCCTTCTTACCAGAGTAGAAAGGCTGAACGTTTTTGCATGACGGTGGTATCCCATTTGTCATACAAAACAGTCTGCTGCAGCCACGTTCGAAGCGCATATAAAATGCCTGAGGTGTTTCCGCTGCAGTGTGACTGCTGCTTAAGCGTATAGTAGAGCGGCTCTAGTTAAGACTACCAGCTTAATTTTTCGTCGCTCGGTGCAAAAAGGAAACGGTGCCACGTAAACAGGTTCACCACGTGCCGGTCGTCCGCACCGGGCCGGGGCTCTGAGGAGACGGCAAAGAGCGTGACGTGCTCCGTCGGCGGGGAGTCCGCTAAGAAGGCCACTTTGGAATTATAGATGAAACGACGGGGTCGAACCGGCAGCACGCTTGCCGACGAGACCGGCGATTGGTATCGACCCGAGGGGGCATCGCCTAGGCACCGGGGCCCAACCCCCGCGATCTTTTGTGCAGTGGCACGCGACGTGCCCATCCACTCTTGACTGGATTTAACAGGTTTGGCACGATGAAATTGTTTTGACTGTATGCTTAGAGCATCTGAAAGCTTAAGAAACACAGGGCGGGGATTAGGATGTTCGTTGCTCGTGGTTCGTTTTCCGGTGATCTCATCGACCATGGAACGATTTTTTTACCTTCGCCAAATACTACTCAGAATCGCTCCCAACGTTAAAACCGAATAAACTTGCCTAGTTTTTCCATCTAAGCAATGGTAGTCGGCAAATAAATTCGAAAAATATGAGCATCTTTTATCTCCTCAACTCGAAGCCAAAACAAACGGCCACGTGGCCTAATTCATATCCTATGCCGCTAAGATCACAGCCACGCGCTGGGGTTGGCAAAGTAGAAAACGCGTGCTGAGCTCCAGGCATTTTTAAAGTTCGGCTATTCTCATCACTGCAGTGATGGGACACGAGCACGGCGGAAAAAATACATTTAGGTGATGACTTTGGCCGCTCTTTCCGCGGGGAGCGAGTGACCAGATCGTGTTTGGAGCTAGCCTCGAACCATAAGTAGTTAGTTCCGCGCCGCCGCGGAGGGCGCTGAACAATGAGCATCGTTAGTATGAGGTCCCTCCTCGGCGGCCACGGTGTCGGCGGCGTAGCGTGCTCGCCCTTTTCGCGGTCTGGTTATGGTGTGCGGCCAGTGGCTGGCCTCGCGTTTTGCTTTGGTGCCGTGTCGATCCAGGTGCCACCATCGTGCACGAAGACGAGCCTTAACCCGAAGAAGAAGAAGGAAGGAAGGCGTGGCGGTGGTGAGGTACAACCAGAAGCGGTTTGGGAGGGACCCGATACTTGGGCGCCATCTGTACCCGTGCGAGTGAAGCGCTCGGTGCGCCGAACATAATGTGGTCGCCACGTCGGACAGAAAGTCATCACCTAAATGTATCTCTTCTACCGTAGACACGAGCCACTACCCGAGTGTCCGCCGAGGCATTCATTGTTACAAGCCGAAGTGGAGTGCTCACGCAGTTCGCGTGTCCTATTCATGAGCCACGCTTGACTGTCCGTCAGGCGGGTGGTTTCGATCCCCAATAGACCGATCTCACCAGCCAGTTTGATTACGCCACCGCTGCCGCAGTGCATAAAGGACACTTTAGTCTTTTCCTTTTTTTATTACGTAAGGGATTGCCTTTAGGCATAAATGTCTCATATGTATGCTACAAGTGTCCCCTAGACGCGACGGAAGCGGATCTGCGTCACCTTATATGGGCTTGTCCTGGCCTACAGACTGAGCGCACTCGCCTACTTATAGCTGCAGGTGTCCAACACAGTGCACCCACCAGCTACTGGCTGCATGACAACCACTATCACGAAACATTTCTTTAGTCTTTCTGCACGTGCGCAAACCTGGCTGGAGCAGTGGCGGTTTGTGCGAGTCTAGTTGGGCCAGACTAGGTTCAGTACGACTCTGTAAAGTCTTCAACAATCCAACCTGATATCGTTTTATGACCGCTTAAAGGGGTAATCTGGCGGTTTTCGAGATACCCTAACTAACTCTGATTTTCTAAATTTCCGGACCCTTTCCAGTATGCTGTTTAGTATCGCAAAATTTAAAATAGTTACTGTGAAATCGACAAGAGAGACATGATGCAAAAACAAACATTTAAATATACCCGCATCTTTTCAGAGCCCTGGTTGTCAGTGGCACGCAGGCTTGCCAGTCAAACAGGCATTTAAAAAAAATAGACTATGAGAAGCATTGGTTTCGTGCTGCGGCGCGGGATACTAGAGCGAGCTTCCAAAGCATTCATTTGATACCATGTAATTGCTTGGAATCAGTTGGGAACAAATCCTACAGTCCAGAAAGTCAACCCCTAACTGAAGCTGGCGTCGCGTTTTTGATGTTGCCAATAAAAACTTTAAACTTGAAAAGAAAGTAGGATGAAGGCCAAATTTGTAAATTGTGACTTGTAACTTAGACGGAAAAAAAAATTATTTAGAACTAATATTTGGGATACTTTTTTACTGACGTATGTTTGCGTGCTTAGGCAAATTCTCATCAAATTGGAAACGAAAAAAAAAGCAACAAGCCGGAGTACCTTCTTAATATGAGACTTCAGTCAAAGCTACAAGCTCGAGCCAGCCCGCTCTCCTGGCTTTGACACGTGCCTTTCGCAGCGCGAGCGTTCGTTTTGCGGAAGAATGCTTTAAGTCGAGACCTCGTGCTTGCGGTATTGACTGCAGTCTCATCCATACTCTCGTTTCAGCTTGGGTCCAGACGCAGCCAAAGCTCTGACAAGCGCGAGCTCCGGGCTTTCAGCGTCCCTGCCAAGCACGCGCGCCGTGCAGTGCAAGCACTGTTCTGAGGCCACATGCTCGCGCTTGTAGCATCGGCTGCGTCTGGACCGAAGCTGAAACGAAGTACTAGAGGGACCGTGACATAAATTTCCGGCTGGGATAAATTGGGACATTACTAATCGCATATCGTTTAGTGAGCCAAAATAAAACTAGTTCCTGAGCATGAAAGCCTAAAACCTCGATTTTCGGAATGAACATTTGCAACTATAGCGGACTATTTTGTACCTCCTTTGCTTCAAAAGCTTTCCGTGTTTTCGCCGTGACGCATCCGCAGTGCCCAACTACGTCAGCCGAACCCAGCTCATGCGTATTGGACTCGAGAACTGCGTCAATCGGACTTGTGCGCTCGTCGACAATCGACACGTAGAAGAATATTTGAATTTCTCGTTCGTGAGCAATGAAGGCCGTGACGTCAGTTATCCTCACTTTGAGAATGACAAGTTCCATGGTGTAGCCACGGTGGAAGCCGGAGCCATCGCCTCCGAGTGCAAAACAGGTCACGAACACGTGATTTCTCATTTCGTTTTTGAGTTGAGGAGTAAAACTAAGGAAAAGAAGTAGAAAAACTATTTTATAGTCCCTTCAAAGGGAGTGTCCGATGATATCCGGAAGTTACTAAGTTAGTGCGCTGGGCACGTAGAAGAGGACCTAAATATAGTCAGAATCTGATAGTTATTTTATTAAAAGACGCCCAATATTTGTTTAACCAGTTATGAGCATCAGTACGAAACTTAACTCCAAATTTCGCAAGTATGCATGACTGGTCGTGTCGTGACGTCACACCAGGCATAGAGTCGCAGGCGCTGACTTCTACCCGGTTTTGTTCAACATGGTTGGTGGTGCGTACACAGATCATCGTCGAAGAATTGAGATACCGGAAATCATGTCTTTAGCAGAACGAACTTGTTTTACTGAGACAGTAGTCAAGAGCTGTCGTGACTCTCTCTGCATGATGTTACGTCAGAGCTTCCGCTGCTGCCAACTAAAACGCCGTGTGTTTTCCGGTTGCAATCTGAGCAGCTGGGCTCTGTTTAAAATTGAATTACGTGTGTGGTGGATCATTAAAAATTTGTACATATTGTGCGGAGGATGCTTCAAAGAGCATTTTATGCTTTAAAAAATATCGATGTTGGGGTTGTCAGTTTCCTTTTAAAACTAAAGCCACTGAATAAGCTACGCTTCAAAGAAACGACACTTCCCCACCTTGGGGCTTAAATTCGTAGTAACCAGCTATCTAAATCATTACCTGAAATTACACACGCACACAAAAAAACGATTTTTCATCCTCTACAATTGTTTAAGCAGTTCGCGACCAAGAAAAGCAAAATTACATGAGCTTCCTAAACCCGAATTTAATGCTAATGAAGTCGCACTTTTGAATGATGACGATCGGCAGCTGCGTCTGCTCTGTACTAAGCACCAAGATGGCGGCACCCACAACAATATCGGGGAACAGAGTGCCGATACCTCTCAAGGGCGCAGTTTGTCTAGTGGCTCCAGCTAAAATGATGTACAGGATCTCTCCATGATTTGCGTTGTTCACGCTACTCGTGAATATGGACAGTGGGAAGTCAGCCAGCCCGAATGGGCTACTGGTTTCTCCGCTGCTGTTGGAAACTTCCAGCCAGCTCAATACCACTGCTTTAAAAAAAGTTCGAGCTCGGAAACTTCTAGATACCCACGCGCTTACAAAAGGAGCTTCGCATGGCTGCTTGAGTGAGTCGTCCTTCCGTCATCGTCAAAATATGTCTTTCTTACTTTATGTCTCTCGGCACAAGCTCACGGCATTAAACGTTTATTTAACGTGTTATAAATCAAGCTTATGTTTTATTCGTGACATTTTGGTGGAGGTGCGGGGTAACGCAATCTATGCTCACGATGCGTACCACCTGCGAACACGATAATTCCGAAGAGGACGACCGCGAAGGCGACGTCCCCGAAAATATCCGAGAATGACTCCAACTGTGACATCAACGACGACATCAACTATAGCCTCAAAACCGACCCAGACTATGAACTCGACAAAACCTCTGGCTACGACCCCTCGACGACAACATGATGACGAACTCGACGACGATACCGAGGACAAGTGTGATGTCGACAACGACGACGCTCGTTTGCTCACCCAACGAGCGGAGGAAGTCCACCAGCTCAACCGCATTTCGGGTCGAGCCCCACAATTATAGTTTAAAAACTCGCTTCTCTTCTTCGGCATAAGTAGCTTCATTGAGGCCCGTTCTCAAAGGCAGCCTGCAGGCTCGCTGGTCGGGCGTGAGAACGAACCAATCACGCCGACCTCCAGTCCGGCGAGGCGACGGCACATGTTCGCGCAAAGAGAGACCGCGAAGAGCAAGACGGGCGGCCGTGTGTTTCTTGCTCGGCTCCTCGCGTTTAATAAACCTAATTAAGCGCGCCGCGAGCCAAACGAGCCCCAAGACGCGCTGCATCCTTTTAGCGGCGGTGTTGCTCGGCACCGCCCGGGGGAGCCACTCTCGCTTTCGCTGCCTCGAGAGCCTAGAGTTAAGAGAGCGAACAAACGGAACCACGGAGACCGTTCGCAATTTTACGGGCGGACGATTACTGCGCCAGATGGGTCGCAAGTGCGCGTGCGCGCTGCGCTCTCGCGTGTCCAGGAGGGAAGCGGCCTGAAATTCGGAGACGCCCGATCGCGGACGATCCGAGCTTTCGTCGCATCCTCGCAGCTCGTACTCCGAACGCGGCCCCTAAATCACGTGACACCGATTCAGCGGTTTGAAACACTCCCGAGTCTGAGGCACACTATCGCCGACCGCCTTATCAAATCAAGGCAAAGCGGCTGATTAAAGGTCGGCGTCTTTCCCCAACCCGCATTCCCTATGCTCGGTTTCAGCCTAGCTTGACAGACGGCCGATGGCTATCTTCTCAGCGAGCCAATTAGCGCGTCGGAACGAGGCACGTGACAACGTCCCTCCTCCTGCGTAGAGAAATCACGTGCTTGGCCCTGCCGCTCTGATTGGCTCAGACGGGCCGTAGCCTTCGTTCTTTTCCGAGGTATAGTGAAACGAAGGATAGAAACTTCTTCCCTGAGCAAGGGACAACTACTTTCTTCTTTCCAACTTTGCCTCCTAAGAAAAAAAGAAAGAAAGAAAGAAAGAAGCAGCCGCGCTTGTTGTACACACGACAGTGGATTGCTCCACGCAGCTTGTGCGCGTCTTGTCGGCCCTGCATATATTCTTCGGAAACGGGGGAAGTCCAAAGAAGAAAGGAGTCAGCCTTGTTTCCTTCGCAAAATGCTGTCGTTCTTTGCCCGGACGCCATGTTGTCGACTGGTCCGCTCTCTCGCGCGGGTCCCCGTCGTTCTCAAAATTAATGACATCTCGACGTTGTCGCCGTTGACGTCGCCGAGGCTGTGATCGTGATGCAATGCAGCGCGCAGTTTTCTCCCAACGCGACATTTCATTATGCTGCCCGCCGAGCCGGCTCGCGCAGCGGGACACGGAAAAACTTGCATGTATACTTCATGACGGCACGCGGCCTGCGCTGTTGGCTTGTCGGTCGCTTTTATTTTATTAGTTCTTTTTTTCTTTTGTCCCGGACACGAGAACAAGTCAAGCGATCACCTGAGCGAAGAACGTTGACTGATCGAGATTTTGGGATATTGCTCGAACTCTCCTCTCAAAGAAAATGAAAGCGGTGCTGGTCCCCTATTGGCTGTTGAGGCACCCTTCGCCCGTTCGACCGGAAGTCGACATAGCGGAGCTCTCGTAGACAGTAAAAAAAGAAGAAAAAGTGAACATGCGAGAATGGGGCTAAAATTAAGCTCACCTTACGAAGTCATCGGGGAATTGCTGCAAGCTATTAGGCTACATGGAAAGTGACGAAAATGCTCGAGGTACACCTAAGGACTTCTTTCGAGTTGTGAATGCGAAAGCTTGCTTTTAGAGCGCAGCTCTTAGGCGCCCGTTTCCGGCTTGAGCGGCGTCGGCGTCGCCGTCAGCGTAATTGCGCGGTGCATTTTGGGACGTTTCCATGATAACGTCACACGTGACGTCACGTGTGACGTCACCGCGCGTTGCAGTATGGGTAAATTTCGCCGCTAAATTTAGCGGTAAAATTCCCTCTAAATTCAGCGGTAAAATTTTCTCCGCTAATCCTAGCGGAAAAACTTTCGCACTATATTTAGCGGAACGAAATTCCCCGCCAAATTCAGCGAAAAAAATTTACCCGCTTAATTTAGCGGAAAAATATTTTTTTTCTAATTTTAGCGGGAAATTTAGCGAAAATTTCTCGCTAAATGGGAGGCGAGTGGGAGAGGAGGAGGGGAGGGTACGGATGAGCAGGAAGGGCATGCCCTCCTCTCCATACCTTCCCCCTCCTCCGCAAGAGCTGCGCTCTAATTTGGCGTTACAGGGGATCGTTAACGTCTTTCAATTTTCGCTCCCTTGTTTCGTCTGCGGCGTATTTGCGTCAGGCGAGCGCGCCCTCTCCTCGCCACTCTGACCTTGGACGCCTCGTGTTACCGGCGCGCTCGCGGCGCGGACACACAGCGCCATGGTGTGGCGGTCGTTGAAACTGACGCGCAGCGGCCAATGGGAGCCTCGTTCCTTCAAACTATGACGCGCGCCAGCCAATGGGACCGAAGCCCAAATTCATCAGCTTCACTCCGCTCTTTTAGGGATCGGGGAAACTAGGTGCCGTTCGGCCAGGCTTTTCGCGTGGTTTTAAATCTGGAAGATCACGGCTTTACTTAGAGAAATGAGTTTAGGTGCCGTTTGGCGCAGCTTCAAAGCTGATGACGTCGGCTCGCTCCATGGCACCGGTAATGCTTTCGCATTAAAAATAAGGTTCTAAGGGTCGTTCCATTTCAACGTTTATTTCTCCAGTAAGAAATCAAAAGTAACTCTTAACATATCACCTGCCATTCAGCTCCCGCCATGTTAGAGAGTTTTAGTAAATCGTTCCGACATCCCCGAATAACAATACGATGCATACGCAATGGCGGCGGTGGAGTAGCGGATATTGAGTCATCGCAAAGATCTACTAAAACTCTCTATAAAAGTAAAAAAACGTTCGAGGCCAACTCGCTGTTTACGAACAAGCCCAGGTATTTTTCCCTACGTTTGCGCAGAAAACAGCTTCACGAAAGTGAAACGTCCAGCTGCGCATGCGCTTGACGACAGCAGCGCCGCCGCACAACTTGACGTTAAAGCCACGTGTTGGTTTACAGAAAGACCGCAGAAAACTCCATACGCATAAAGCAACGTGAAAGTGACGTCATGAGCGCCACGTGACGTAATCACGTGATGCAGCGAGGTGTGTGCGCAACGCATTACGTAACCACGCAGCGTAACGCAGCATGAGTCTACGAGAGCATTTCTGCGCGCCCGAAACGCCGTTTTTAGCAACAAAACCTCCGGTACGGGAGTGAAATTATTGTTTTGCTCTCGCAGCCCAGACCGTATGCAAAAAGAAAAGCGCCATCCAGTGTACTCGTGATCAGTTATCAAATTTCCGCCATATTATGAGGTTCCCGTGCAGATAGTTCCGCCCGAGAGACAATGGTTCCGGAAAAGGTAGAGTCGTAGATATAAAATATGATCACGTGCTGCGTGTACAGCGCGAACCTTTCACAAAACGTCTTCGATAAGACCGTTCATTAGCCGCGTTTACATGAATGCGACTTAGTCGCATCGAATCTGAGTTGTCGCATT
This sequence comes from Ixodes ricinus, assembly GCA_037355805.1. NCBI lineage: Eukaryota > Metazoa > Arthropoda > Arachnida > Ixodida > Ixodidae > Ixodes > Ixodes ricinus. The sequence continues at coordinate 4,655 of JAZHYW010039650.1, read as the reverse complement.
CAATGCGGCCATGTAAACGGCATAATGCGCAAAAAGCGCATCGCATTCAAGTCGCTAGACAGAGGTGGATCGAGATGGCAAGTGCGCATTCATTCAGCCCATGTAAACAGAGGTCGCATCGCATTTCGGAACGGGGAGGATTATGGGAAGGCGCTCGCTGCAGGAGCGAGTGAACAGCTGAGAACATGGCGGCGGCCAACTTCGTCGGCGGCGGCGGAGAGCGGTTCCGTAGCGGTCGCCCGCAGTTCCTCCCGAGAAGAAACGCGAGCTTTTATTGACAAACTAAATGAGCGAAATATCACTGAACTGCTCGGAGAGGGCGGCCTTCGTCAAGCCTTGCGAAATATGACTTGCGTGTCCAAGGGAGTGCCTAGAGGTTTCGGCGCAAACACGAACGACGCCGAGAGCTCCGAGCACTGCATGGTAGCGCAGAACGAGCAGCTCCTACCTCGGTGCCGCCCCTGGCAACGCCGGAGCCTTTCGGCCTCGGGGTCCGGTCGTGATTGGCAAGGTATGGCGAGACGAAGCGCGGTGGCGTCCTCAGAGCGGTTTACGACGATCTCGCTCACCAGACCGTGCGCACGCACGTCGCCTCTGATCCAGAGTGGCCCAGGGGCCCGACCTGGAGCCCAAGACGTTTAGGTTTCGATGTTTCTTCCGTCTCGTAACTCCTTGCACAGCATCGAGGACTGCGGGCACGATATTTGACTTCAAGCTCGCCGAAAGCGTCGACGCCTTCACGAACCCTCACGTGCGATGCACCGGAAAACGTGGTCACGTGATGCGGCCGGTGCCGGAAACGCAGCTTCAACTTTGAGCTTTGACACCGGCGTGGCGCCACCTTCGCGTAGGGCTTTGTGCGCATTCATGTAAACGCTGCCGCGTCGGCTTCTTTCGGAGGACGGTTGGAGTCGATGCGCTGAAGTCGTATTCATGTAAACGAGGCTACTGACCTGGATGGCCCAGTTCACTTCCTGAGTGACTAATTTTCGCAAACTCGTTGGTGACAATTCCATTTCCAAAATTTCTCGGTCGTTTAAATTTCTTTGAACCAAACTAAACAGCAACCGACTGAGTGCCCGAGTACAATGTCCGAATAGAATGAAAACCGAGTGAAATGCAGATGCGCCTCATCCACATCTGGAAGATCTGGAAAAACCCTCCAATGTGGCGGCTCCGAATGGCATGATGATGATACCTGGAAAGAATTATGCATATGGCCTACTCGAAGAACTTCCAAGCATAAATGACATACATTATTGTTTTGCCTCTTTTATTTTTCTTACTTGTTTCTACGTTGAAATGTTTAAATAATTATTTTTTCGCCCATTGCTTGCACATGGTTAAAGACAGAAGTAAACGGAAAAAAAATTATAAAATAAAATTGCACCGACGGTAACCGCCTTACAAATGTTTTGTTTTCAATAAATACAAAAAAAGCGAACATTAGCCCGACACCTGATTTATCAAAATCGGGAAAGCCAAAAAACCCCGAAGAACGCTGATCCTAAAAAAAAAAATGTTTTGGAATAAATTATTTATTTTTTGGTTAACCTTGAAGTTGACCCGGAGCCCAGCTCATTGAACTACCTGCGATGCTTCGTTTCTTGGGAACCACACCTCGTACCTATATCTTAGCGGTACCGGGTATTTTCCAAGTCTTCGAGTCACGATTATGTCCCTTCGGGTTTGGCAAATCTCGTGCCCATGTCCTGTTTTCTTTAACGTAAACGTTGATTAATGTAGATTATTTTTTGACACCGAGAGTAAGCTTAAAAGTAGAAACAGAAAGAAAAACACCGAATTCTTAAAAAAAAAAAAAGAAATAAACCGCGAGTGTATAGATCCTTACTTAATGAAGGTATTACCTAGACGCCATCTCTGAGTGCGCTCAGCGCATGCTCAGAACGAGCTCACATTTATAGGCTGCTAAGACAGGCGACCTTGAAAGTGTCCCATGCACGTTGCAGAAGACCTGTGAGGCTCGCCATCAGCAGGCACTCGGCAGCCCCAGACACTAAAGCACCTCTCTGTGTTTGCGTTTGTCACGTAAATTTTATCAAGGGACTCTGCGGCGAGATTCAGATTACAGCGGTTATTTCTGACCTTTTATTGTCTTGCCCAGATGCCAAGCCACTGTAGCGAGCGTTGATGAGTGCTTAAAAAAGCCCTACGCTGGAAAGGAATACACTGTAGAAGCTAAAAGGGACAATAACCTGTCCTGCTGGGGTAGAGTGCAGCGAACAGAAAAAGAAGAAAACAAAATTTGAAGAGCGGCATGTGGCGGCCCTATGCACAGCTGCCGCAAAGGCTTGAATAATGTATTCTACGTACAAAAAGTTTGACAGGGAGGACCAAAATCGGTAGGCAGAATTCTTTACATCGCCATTTCCGGTCCATACTATTGAATGGCACACGTGCTGATACGGATGTCTTTGGTTGCAGCACACGACGCAGCCTCTTTAGCCAACTTGCTATGCCAGTTCGCCTAACTCAGCAATGGTGATCGAGGACAAAAAAGCAGCCGCCCGCAAAGAGGATCGCACTGCACCAAAGCCCTGGCGCGCGGCTGATGCTCCTTGGTCCATCGGAAAGTCCAATGGGGGGACCCCAGGTGGCAGCGTAGAGATCGCAGCCCCGGGGGCTCCGCTGTGCCGACGCCGATGCAACCCGGTCCTTTGGTCAATCACCCGGGAGCCGCCGCCGGGGCTTGGGACACAGTCGACGCCCCTGCCGCCAGCTGCAATGAACCCCTCTTCCTTTTGGTTCCTGCTTCCGGCCCCACGTTGAAAAGAGGGTTGCGGCGGTCCTGATCGCTTTCTTCGCTCAATACGCCGTTCGAGAGATTCTACATTTAAGAGAGGGAAAAACTCGCAGTAAAGACGGAAGCCGGACGCGGCAGATCGTAAGCGCCAATCATTGGTGGTCCCGAGAGAAAGAACCAGAAAGAGAGCGACAGAAAACAAGGAGAATGAAAGCAGACGATAGTTTAGGCGTGTTCGTTTTGCAGCGATAAGTGGAAGTTGTTACGAGTGCTCGTCCACTTTATTTGCTTTTCTACAATACGCGATGCCGGTGTTCTCCTACGAAGTTAGCTAGAAGCAAAAACTAGAAGAAAACCTAACCTAACCTAACCTAACCTAACCCAACCTAACCTAACCTAACCTAACCTAACCTAACCTAACCTAACCTAACCTAACAGGTAATGTTTTGCTTCTTCTTTGCGTATATTAATTCATCGCCAGTGATATGGCTCCAACGGGACAACCCACTGGGACCAGCGATGTCCGCGTCTGTGCCCTGACGTTCTTAAGTGGCCGGGATGGGAGGGCCATTTTCCTCTAGATTATTAAATAAAGTCTACGAACCAGGGAGGCCATCTGAAATTCAATGGCGGACGCCTCCCTGCGCGCGTATTGGTCGCAAGTGCGCATGCGTTGCGTTTTCGCGTGGCGACGAGGAAATTGGACGGTGAGCCGGAGGTGCTTGCAGACAATCGACGTTTTCAACTTTTCGCAGCTCGGCGGCCCATAACCCACATGACCCTTTATCGAGGTGTTGGAAACACTCCATGACCTAGACAGACTAGGCCATTCCGAAAACACGTATCGCCCCCTATCGTCTTTTCGCCGCACTACAGCAGTCCGAAGTACGGCGCGCGAAGTGTTACCCATGAACAGAAGGAACGGTTCGTGTGCGCTTAGAACTTTGCGACTTCAGAACGCAAAGAAAGCCGGACAATAACAAAGCAGGGGACGTGTATCGGCTTTTTGGAGTGTCCGATTTGTTTTCTTCCTGTGTTTGAACTGGCAATGGTAAAAGGGAAGTAACTAAACATCCAGGATGCACGGAGCGTGCGAGCCGGCCCGTGCGTACAATCGGGACGGCCCCACACATCCCCGCGCCGCGCGGTGCAATGCGGGATTGCCGGGACGCCTTCTGGGACTTTCGCAAAAGGTCTACGCTGCTTCTTTGTTGCCCGACGATGGCCGGAGCCCCCGAGCGAGGCAGACGCACGATCAACTGGGACGCCCGCTTGCCTTTGTGCTGCGCTACTGATGGTATTTGGAGTACCCCGCACTGTTCAAAGACGGCTTCAAGCCGCAGTGCCATCAGCATTGCCGTCTGAGCCAGTTGCGCTTTGGACGATGCGAGGCGAGCGCCCACATCAACGGTCGCTCTAAATTATCCTCGACTCCAGCTTACTTTCTACATACCTTGGGGCGGTCGACTAGCTTAATGTAAACACGATAGACGAGAACATTTTTAGTGTGATATTTTGGTGTAGATTTTAGCGGGAAATATACTGAGTACGTCTACGATAGGATACCATCAACAAAACCTGGGAGGTTAGTTTGTTCTTTTTTAAATAAAAGAACGCGCACTTAATAGCGGCGAGATGTTTTGGTGGCGCCCTCCTATGGTTCCCCCTTGTGACGTCATTACCTTGCAAACAACAAGTTCGATGGTGCTTGTAAATAGCATCGTGGAAGCTTGAAATCCTTGCGCTCTCAAAGAAACACTGACAACACCGTCAAAATTAAAGTTCTTTCATTCCTCTTATTCCGTCGATGATAAATCCCCTTTCCGACGTCATAGTCAGCGTTCGGCCAATCGTGGAAGGCCGACCACAGCGACGCTTTCGGTCGCGCACG
>JAZHYW010039648.1:0-103258 GCA_037355805.1 Ixodes ricinus | reverse complement strand
GATTCCTGGGAGTTCCGCGTATTTTATTGATACTTCCAGTTTAATGTTCTGGTGAATTCGAGAACATCTGTTGTTTGTTCGAGGCCCGAACGTTCGACGCGTCGAACCTTCTACGCCAATTATTCCAGAAGCCCACGCGTGAACATAAGGGGCTTCGCGTGGCGAGCCACAGCCAGTTTCGCCCCAGCGTTCGACTCTGCTCTTTCGCCGACTTCGACGCCCGCGACGCTCTACTGTTATCTTTTGTTTCTTTCTTTATTTTTGGCACAAGTTCGCCACATTAAACGTTTAGTTTCTTCCAGTTTATTTATTGATCTTCTTGGTCACTTACCCGTGACATTTTGGTGGAGGTGCGGGTAACGTCATGCCCCTGCCGCGTCCCCTCCGAGGTCCCGCAGTGCAAGTCCGAACGCCAAGCCCGCAAGAACCCAACGAAGGCACTGACCGAGATCCGGTTGAGTCGTCGCACCCAAGACCTACAACCGGAATTCGACTTCTGCCGCCCAGGACCAGGCAGCCAACGAAGACGACGATGGCCAACCAGTCGGAGACCCCGGCCTCTTCTCCCGTCATCTACCTGCCCGTCGCACCGCGGACGGCTGCCCCCATTCCACGGCGAGCACTACGAAGACGTCGAAGACTGGATTGACCAGTATGAACGCGTTGCCCGCCACAATGGCTGGACCGACGAGCAGCGCCTGCACAACGTTTATTTTTCGCTTGAGGGACCGCCAAGCACTGGTACGAGAATCATGAGTCCTCTCCGACGTCGTGGGACATTTTCAAGACCGGTCTGAAAGCTACGTTCATCAACCACCACCGCCGAGAGAGAGCTGAGGACCTACTGCGAACCAGAACCCAGGGCCCCAACGAGAGCGTCACCGGCTTCGTAGAGGACGTTCTGCGCCTGAGTGCCCGCGCCGACCCTCGGGCTACCGAAGAAAAGAAGCTTCGAATTCTCATGCGCGGGTGAGAGACGACATTTTCGGAGGCCTCGTCCGCAACCCGCCGGCAACCGTCGACGCCTTCGTCACCGAGGCAACAACATCGAGCGCGCCCTCCAAGCGCGCGCTTCCCACTACCAGCGGCAGCCAAGCGTCCCTGCAACCGCTCTGCTTAGCGGCGAAAACTCTCCTGGTACGGACATCCGCGAAATCATTCGGGAGGTTGTCCGGGAGGAAATCCGCCGGTTGCTGCCAGCCGCAAGCCGACCAGCGACGCTCTCCATCGCCGAGGTTGTGCGGGAAGAAGTTCAGAGAGTCACCCAACCAGAGGCTCCCGTCGCCGAGGCAGCCACCGGGGAGCCCACGTTGACTTACGCCGCAGTGGCCCGACGGCCACCGCCTCCTCCTCGCACCTATGTCGCGCCGCCCCGACGACAGTCTCCTGCGCCGCAGCACGACCGCCGCCGCGACGACCAGGTCCAGTACGCCTGCCCGGAGCCTCGCGCACCCCGCAAGACCGACGTGTGGCGAACGCCCGACCGACGCCCACTGTGCTTCCATTGCGGGGAAGCGGACCACATCTACCGCCGATGCCCATACCGACGACTCGGGCTACGCGGGTTCCACCCGAACGACCCGCGCCCCCGTCATGGTGAACGCCCCACTGAGATCGACGAGTACCTGCGACGGCCCCAGTCCCCCGAGCCTGCGTCCCGCCGAGAGTTCCGGTCGCCGTCGCCGCGACGTCCAGCTTCGCCAATGCACCGACCCCGACGTGAAAGCCTGTCGCCCCTCGCTCCTCGCCGGGGAAACCAGGCGCGGCAACCCCTGGAGGTGGAGCTGCCGAAGACGACCGACGCCAAGATCCTCCACGAACGTCGGAGGGCCCCCACTCGAACGCTACCAGAGACCGAAACAACGCCCCTGCAACGGTGTCCAATAACCTAAACGTCGTCATCGACGGCCACGACGCATCAGCACTCGTGGACACCGGAGCAGACTACTCAGTCTTGAGTGGAGGCTCTCCCGCCGCCTTCGAAAAGTCACGACGCCGTGGGATGGACCTCAAATACGAACCGCCGGAGGGCACCTCATCACGCCGGTCGGGAGATGCACTGCTCGCGTCGAGATCCACGGTGAGACGTGCCCTGTCAAGTTCGTCGTCCTGCAAGACTGTTCGAGGGACGTTATCCTCGGCATGGACTTTCTCTGCGAGTATGGCGCCGTCATCGACCTCGGAGCAAACCGGCTGACGCTACGAAAACCTGCTCCACCACCGGAGGAACCCAAAGCGACGTCATCCGCGGTACGAGTCCTCGCAAACCACGTGAACCTACCACCGCGGTCAAGCGTTTTCGTACCCGTCGGGGTTGATGAGACTTTCTGCGGCGACGTTTTGCCTCGAAGGAAGCCTCCAGTTGCTTCTAGGAAGAGGGATCGGCATCGCGAGAGGCGTCGCGGAGCTCCAAGACGGACACACTGTCGCACTGGTAACGAACTTCCGACAGGAGGCCCAGCACCTTACGAAAGGCACCGCCGTGGGTCACGCCGAGGAACTCCCGGACTCAGCCGCAATCGCCGGAATATCAGAAGACCCTCTTCGTGGTCACCCAAGACAACGCCGCCTTCGCAGTTTGACATCGACCCAACCCTGCCTACCCCACAACGACGGCAGCTCAGTGACCTTCTCGCCGAGTTCACTGAGTGCTTCTCCACGTCGTCAAAGGTGCGCCAAACGACCGTTGCGAAACACCGAATTGTCACTGAAGACAACGCGCTCCCTGTTCATCGGTCGCCGTACCGTGTCTCTGCGAAAGAGAGAAGTCATCCAGAAGCAGGTCCAAGAAATGATCGATGACGACATTGTCCAGCCCTCAAGCAGCCCGTGGGCTTCACCGGTAGTCCTGTGAAAAAGAAAGACGGGACTCTTCGGTTCTGCGTGGACTATCGTCGACTAAACGCCGTAACGAAAAGGACGTCTACCCGCTGCCACGCATCGACGACACTCTGGACCGGCTGCGCCACGCCCGATACTTTTCGTCGATGGACCTGAAGAGTGGGTACTGGCAGATCGAGGTCGACGAACGGGATCGTGAAAGACTGCCTTCGTCACGCCGGACGGACTGTACGAATTTAAAGTGATGCCGTTCGGACTCTGCACAGCACCGGCGACGTTCCAGCGCGTAATGGACACCGTTCTTCCGGCTTGAAATGGCAAAGCTGCCTCGTCTATCTCGACGACGTCGTGGTATTCGCAAGTGACTTCGATGAGCACCTGGAGACGTTTGCGAGCCGTGCTACAGGCTATCCGGAATGCTGGACTGTCACTAAAGCCGTCAAAATGTCGGTTCGCTTACGGCGAGCTCAAATTCCTGGGGCATGTCGTGAGTGCTCAGGGTGTAAGCCCTGATCCTGCCAAGACATCCGCTGTTGCCGATTTTCCGAGCTCATCAGACAAGAAAGCCGTGAGAAGATTTCTAGACTGTGCGCTTACTACAGACGTTTCGTTCGCGATTTCGCCAAGATTTCTGCACCGCTCACGCATCTGACGAAGGACGACGTGAACTTCCAGTGGGGAGGAGCAAGAACAAGCGTTCAACGAACTGAAGGAAAGACTCAGTCGCCCCCTATCCTCGGACACTTCGATCCAACAGTGGAAACGGAAGTACACACGGACGCCAGCAACGCCGGACTGGCGCGCGGTACTCGTCCAAAGACAAGACGGAGCAGAGAGGGTGATTGCTTACGCAAGCCGGGCACTGTCCAAGGCAGAGAAAATTACTCAACGACCGACAAGGAATGCCTCGCTGTCATCTGGGCGTTAACCATGTTCCGCCCGTACCTGTACGGGATCCCGTTCCGCGTTGTCACGGACCACCACGCTCTCTGTTGGCTCGTCAACCTCAGGACCCGTCAGGACGCTTCGCTCGCTGGAGTCTGCGACTGCAAGAATTCGACGTGACCATTGTGCATAAGTCTGGCCGCAAGCATAACGACGCCGACTGTTTGTCTAGGGCCCCAGTCGAATCTCCTCCCGAAAGCACTGACGACGACGATGACGCCCGCTTTCTGGGGCAGTGACAGATGCCGACATGAGAGCACTTCAACGAGACGACCCGGAACTTCGCGCCGTGATGGAACACCTGGAAGGCCAGGAAGTTCAGTTCCGCGAGTCTTCGCCCGAGACTTGTCAAGCTTCGTTCTGCGGCGAGGCGTGCTCTTCAAGAAGAACTTCGGAACGAGCAACCCTGCCTGGCTGCTGGTTGTTCCGGCCAGCCTGCGTGAAGAAATCTTTCAAGCATGCCACGACGACCAGACGGCTGGACACCTTGGCTACAGCAGGACGCTCGCCCGGATTCGTGACAAGTACTACTGGCCGAGACTCCCAAAACAGTCCATCTGTACACAAGGTCGTGCCATGAGTGCCAACGACGTAAGAGGCCTCCGACGAAGCCAGCAGGACTCCTGCAGCCGATACCTGCCCCGACTAGGCCTTTCCAGCAGGTCGGAATGGATTTGCTGGGCCGTTCCCAACATCGACGCAAGGAAATCGGTGGATTATCGTCGCGACAGATTATCTTACACGATACGCCGAGACGAAAGCCCTGCCATCGGGGACAGCGGTGGAGGTCGCCAAGTTTTTGTCGAGTCCATCCTCCTTCGACACGGCGCACCTGAAGTGCTGATCACAGATCGAGGGTCATCTTTCCTGGCACAGCTGACCCAGGAGGTACTTCGGCTCAGTCACACCACCCATCGACGAACCACCGCTTATCACCCGCAGACCAACGGGCTAACAGAGCGGCTCAACAAGACCATCGCCGACATGATCTCCATGTACGTCGACGTTGAGCACAAAACGTGGGACGAGGTGTTGCCGTACGTTACGTTTGCGTACAACACAGCGGTTCAAGAAACCACGGGAGTGACGCCGTTTCAGCTGGTACACGGTCGGGCGGTTACCACGATGCTCGATGCCATGCTGCCTCACGTGCCGACCGACGATGGCAACGACGACGCTCAACTGATCTCTCAACGCGCGGAAGAAGCTCGCCAACTGGCAAGAATCAAGATTCATGATCAACAACGTGTCGACGCTACCCGGTACAACCTTCGCCGAATCGACGTTCGCTTCGAGCCCGGAGACCGTGTGGGTTTGGACCCCGATACGACGACGCGGTCTAGGCGAGAAACTCCTGAAGCGCTGCTCCGGACCCTACAAAGTTCTTCGCCGACTCGGGGACCTGAACTACGAGGTGATGCCCGACGGAACACCGACTTCATCACGCCGCCCTCCACGACCGGAAGTCGTCCACGTCGTGCGCCTCAAGCCGTATTACGCACGATAAGACTGTGAACTGTGATCTCGTGCAACACTCGATAGGATAGTTTTGCCAACCTCAGTATTTTCCCATTCTTTTGTTTGTCTTGCTCTGTTTTGTTGCCTTCCACGTGGCATCGAGACGATGCCTTTTTAAAAGGGGAGTAATGCCACGCCCGTCGGTGAGCATGCGCGTGCGTGGCCGAGTGGTTACCGCGCTTGACTTTCGTGCGGAGGCCCAGGGTTCGATTCCTGGGAGTTCCGCGTATTTTATTGATACTTCCAGTTTAATGTTCTGGTGAATTCGAGAACATTGTTGTTTATTCTAGGCCCGAACGTTCGACGCGTCGAACCTTCTACGCCGATTATTCCAGAAGCCCACGCGTGAACATAAGGGGCTTCGCGTGGCGAGCCAAAGCCAGTTTCGCCCCAGCGTTCGACTCTGCTCTTTCGCCGACTTCGACGCCCGCGACGCTCTACTGTTATCTTTTGTTTCCTTCTTTATTTTTGGCACAAGTTCGCCACATTAAACGTTTATTTCTTCCAGTTTATTTATTGATCTTTTTGGTCACTACCCGTGACAATATGAAATCGGTTCAACATTATCTTTTGTCAGCAATAATACAGCGGAACATTAACGATGATCGTGAAATGCCATCGGCATTTGTCAAAGCCCGCACATCGTCTCCACTTCGCTTACTTTCTTCGGAAAAGCAGCCGGGGAAAAAAAGCGAGAGAGCGAAAGCGAAAGCGTGGCAGCGCGGAGGTGGTGGTGGGTCCGTGTTCGAGACGGCGCGACGGCTGGGACGGTGGGACGGCGGCATGCTTCCATTTCTATGCTCCATTTCAGCTTAACCTGGCAAACGCTCGATCCCACAGGATTGGTGGGCCAATAAAAGAGCAGCAGCGATGCACGTGACAGCGCACCACGGAATCAGAAACTCGCGTGGAGCGCCGTCACCTATTTCGCTTCGATGCTCGTATTGACTTTGATAGAACCATAGATGTAGACGACTTGCGGAGCTAAGGCTCACAGTGGCAGCTCTGCTGTGGACAAAGGTCTCTGTTGCCGCGACGATTTCGACAGAACAAGAAAAACTGCTCCCGACAAGTGACTTTTGGGAACTAATAAATGTGGTCGACGCAGTTCTGGTGTCAAGAACGGAGAACTAACAAAACGGCTGAGCCGCAACGTTGGATGGCACCAGAGTTCGTTTTTTTCATGTATGCGGCTGGCGAGTGAAAGCTTAGTGGCTCTCGGTTGTTCAACGTTTTCATGGTATGCGCCCTTTTTATTCCCGAAATATTATATTGAGAGAGAATACGCGATTATGGGGAAATTCCGGATCTTTTGGTGGGGAGGCACTTTCTCGAGTGAACGACGCTTTAGCGGGCGAAACGTCGTCCACAATATTATATCGAATGACGGTCTTTATTTGCGTAAATGCGGTCGCCCGGTTGGCCAGGTGACATTAGTTCATTTCAATAACCCTAGTTCAAACAGTTGATTACCATATCTTAAAATGTAATTGAATTTTCGTGGTATTATCTCCTGCGAATAAACTCTATTGTAAATTTTATTTAATAAAAGCATCACGACGTTAGAGGTTTAAAAATATTTATTTTAGGCATGAGACACGCATAGTGTGCTCGCAAATAGAATAGTTTAATCATGACCCCGGTGGAAAAACGAGCGTTTAAGAACGTTCAGTAATGGCGCTAAAAAACAGCTTGACTGAGTTGGTCGTTTAGGGAAAAAATGAGCATTCAGAGGCTGAGCTGAAGTTTGTTTTTTGAATGATGAATAAACAGTGTTACCTTATCGTCAGTAGTGTGTACACAAGTTGAATGAATTATGTGAAGCAAATAAATAATGTGAACAAGAGCCTTGACTCAATAAAACTTCTGAATAACCTATAAGTATTAAAGAAGTTTCGAGATGCTCATCATTCTGGATCATTTGGATCTGGACGAGCATCGTGCCCGCGTGCGATCGTGCGTCACTACTGCGTGAAGCACTGGAAGATCTCAGGCTAGCCGTTCTGCATTGTCTAAATTTCCCACCTACGGCGTAGAGACATATTGCCTCTCTGAACGGTTGACAAGCATCACGCTATCTACATATCCACCACACACACACACACACACGCACACGCACACGCACACGCACACACACACACACACACACACACACACACACACACACACACACAAACACACACACACGCGCGCGCGCGCAAATTTTATGCCTCTGATTACTTTCGCCTCGCTGACCCGTTGCAGAATATCAGGAATTACTTCAAATCGTTTATTAAAGAACTGTTGCCAAACGTTAGCAAAAATTAGTCGCATTCAAATCTTGCTAATTATGAGCTTAATAAAAAAGAAATTGAACACCAAAAACTGTTTTTTAGGAGTGGCTAACTATAACCCTAATGGTAAAAATCAGAACCTTAAAAGACCAAAACAAAACCGATTTGGAGAAAAAACGGTAACCGTAACCGCAACAAAACCATCATATTTATCGGTTTCAAAGTCTTGTTGTAAAGTACTGGTCAGAAAGCCGGAATATCTCGTACAAGATCTGTCACCGTAAAAGCTAGTATGTTTCTCAAAGCTCAAAATCTATCTAAACTTTTTGAGGTACAACATGCTCACGCCGGATGTTGGAAGAGTGAAATGCTGTTCCGTAGTTCGTTTTAAAACTTGTTTTCGGGCTTGTTGGTCGATACTGCTTGAACGTTCGTCGCTGTCAGAGGGTTCAGTAACGTTGCGCCGCCACGTTCCCTTGCAAATGGAGGTCATGTAATACTTCGTCGCAGCATGTACATAACTCTTTGTTTTCATACCTTCAGGATTATATTAAATGTAGATTTGGCTTTTACGCACGCTCGCTTAAGCGAGACAGTAATCCACGGGGTACGCCTGTGGATCAAAACCGCCGGAAGCCGCGTAACACCAACGCGAAAAACCAGAGAGTCGGTATTTGTTTTCGTTGTTTTTACAACCTGCGTACGCTACATTGTTCCATCTTATGTGCGCGCCTGGCGCATAAAGCGTACCGTCTCTAACAACACTTGCACACCGCTTTAGATTATTACACTTCAATAATACTCTAATGGCGCATTCACACTGGAGGCGGATCCACGTTCGCGAAGCGGTTGCGGATGCGGTTCGCGAGCGACCCCGTTCAGACACACCAAGAGGCGGTTGGCGGTTGGCGAGAGGCGGTTGGAGGTTTCTCGGCGATACCGCGTAATCTTTTGAAGAGTTGCGTTTGGCAACCCTGTTTTACAATTCAAAATCCACTTTAATCCACGATCCAAAGCCAAAAGTTCGCTATTTTGGCACCCGGAAAATTTTCTTCGGGATGTTCGCACGCATCACAAGTTCAGGCAGCGAAAAAAGAGACATGTACTTGCAAAGCTCGCCTGTACTTCCCTCGACTTCGCCCGCAAGCAAAGCCCAGCTAGGCGCACCTTGCTGACTCAGAAAAGGATTCCCCCGACTTTTTCTTCGAAGTGGACCCGGTGAACCCTTCCCGCATACATAGCTGACCTTGTTTTCGGGAAAGAGGGTCAATGTCCTCCTCGTTGTTCGCTCTTATCATTTTCGAAGTTGTGAATGGTGGGGTGGACCGTGGTGCGGGGAATGTGTTCGGTGCTAGCCGGTCGTAGCTTCGTTGGTGACGGACTCTTCTCTCGTCACTCGAACGTCGATTGAGTCTACTGTTTGTTTGAATTTAAGCTCAAATAAACGCCGTATGGATTACCTCTGCATCCTCAGGTACCTACACTTTATTTCTTGAGTATGTTCCCTTTATTTCTTTTGTTACTAGTACTCGTTACGGGTCGAGCTAGCGCAGGTACCCTGCCCGCTCCGCGTTGGCTAAGCAATCAGGCTCACGACGTCTCCATCGGCCTTCGTGGTGGTCGTGTACGGTGTCCAAAGCTTTCAATAGTTCACGCGACTATCTTAGTGGGTACAAAAACTGATATTTCGGTCGATCAGGGGCGGGTTCCGACGTTCTACGGGCAGAGACTAGCAAGGCAGCGAGCTTCGGGCTGTGGCACCCGGAATAATAAACAAACTCTTACCCGAACCAAATCACCGGTGCGAAGGCCGCTAAGATTACGAGTCAATTCTTTTCGCGGCGGATTCAAGTGACGGACGTGAACATCGCTTTTCTCCGTTGATTTGTCTCCTGTAACGCTAGGACTACAGCGCCTTGGACGCCTCGCCAGCGACAGGTGCCATCTTGTTTTGCAAGACATTGACGTCACGTCAGCGTCACGTTCCGATTGGTTGCCGTTTTGCGGTTCGTGAAAGCGGGTGGGAGAAATCGGTCCCGAAGCGGTTGGCAAAAACGCGCTCAAACCGCTCGATCTCAGCCGCTTTGCGGTTGAGAACGCGCGGATCCGCTTCGCGTTTGCGGATCCGCTCCCAGTGTGAACGCGCCATAAAGGTGTCTAAGATGGTAAGACGGTTTTGTTTGAATTTGAAAAACTTCAGTGAATAAATACTAGGAAAAGGCGCTGCTTTTTTTAATTCCCTGTTTTCTGGCAATTCTAGTATTTTTGAATATATGTCTTCCGCTTTTTTTTGTCCCTATCACCAGTGTGAATTCCTTGTCAAACGTGAGTGGGAAATATGGCCTGCCTTACACGATGCGTATTGTATTTCGTCCAGTTATGCTTAATGGGTACGGGCTAAACGGATGGTCATCAAAAAAGATGACGCCTCCTTGGTATTGCAGTGGTTGTCATTTTTAATATTTCATTCGTCCCCTCAAACCTAGTCCGGTTTCACTTGATATGACTTGCTTCTTTGAGAAACATGATTACCTCGGAGGTGAATATTTTTTTAATACAAAAGGATGGAACATCCCTGCCTGGCGCTTAATCTAAGAGGGCTCTTTCACAGCCATTGTTCTCTGACGGGACAAGCGGAGCAGCCATAATGAAGAGCCAAGGAGTGATGATATGCGTGATGGGAACACACCACTGTAAGGAAACCAAAAGGATCACTTTTGAGTCGAAAGATTGTGACGATTGAACAGGAACAGAAGGCTACGATTCGTGCTCTGGTTGCACGGCCCGTCAAGTTTCCAAAACAAGACGCAGCGAACTGCGAACCTTGCCGGAGAAGAACTTTCCCAATGATAAAACAAAACTTCACTTCTTCACTGCAAAGTATCATACGTCAAGATATGCGGGAGACGCACTCCTTTTTAGGATGACGTCGTCTTTCTAGAGACCTCTTAGTTACGTCAAACACGTCTAATTAGCATCTTCGTTTATACTCCCGAGCCTCGCCCAATGTCCACAAAACAGCCCGTCTAAGAACACGCTGTTCTTGACTCGGAAATATAACGAAGCATGTTCTGCTTTTTTCGGCTGCCGAGCTTAAAGCGTTATGTCGAGAAAGTGGAGCATGCCATCTCCCATATCCTCGAACCGCGCTGTGATCGTGAAAAGCGTATAATATTGAAGTGGGGGACTTGAAATAAATATCAGCTAGTTCCATGCCGTGATCGATTAGTTTCATTCTAAGTACAAAGCTGTAGACAGACCTGTTTGTAACGCGTTACATGTAACGCGTTACGGCTATGTAGGTTTTCTATTGTAACGAATCATAACGACTTAGTTACTTTTCGAAATGAAGGTAAGAGTAATTTGTTTTAAGTATTTTTTGATAAAATAACGAGTAAAGGTGTTTAGATACTTCTGGAGAGGAATGTAAACAACACGAGGTACTCTATTTGGTTTTCTCCCAGCTGGCGGGTGTGACTTTCAGAAAGAGAGAAAAAAAAAACGCCTATAAGAATATTAAGAAAAAAAGCCAATGAATGCGTTAAAAAGCTATAGGCATTATTAAATACACAAAATATTGGGAGGCGGATAGTGCTTTAGAAAAAAATAACATATCCAAAGTAATGAGAAACTAACTCGTTACGTTTGAGCTGAAATAACGCGTTTTCTTTTAATCTTAAAAACGGATGTCGTACTTAGCCACTTCTTGAGCGAGTAACAAGTAACGAAATTTAGTTTTTTCCTTTCTTTTTTTTAGTAACATGTACGTCTGGTCGCAAGGTAGGTTCAGCCGTTCCCTTCGATCCTTACGACGCTCTCTTCGGCGACTCTGCGGCGGCGCAGACTGGGGCCCGCGTACGTACCTCTGCCGGGAACGGCTTTCCGGCGACGGTGTGTTCGGACCCGCGGTCGTCGGAACGCCCGTAGTGGATGTGCAGTTCGTGGACCCGGTACTGGTAGGACAGCGGGCCGCCGGAGATGTTCACCGCCAGGCCCGGGGCCAGAGTGTCCGACACCCGGAAGATGACGCCGTGGCCCGTGTTGGTCACCAGGCCGCTGATCTGGGGAAGAGAGAAGCGGTGGTCCTCCTGTTCATGGTCGCGCGTCGTGAAGGTGCGCCTGGATGCTTCGAGACTCTCAAGGCGCTGTACAACTACTCATACATCATGCAGAAGACACGGTGTCCATTGCAGACGTGATGGCAGAGGTGTTGGCGGACGCGCCACAAACATTTCTGAAGGTTTCATACAGACGTGTGTTTGGAATGTGTCCGGAAACAGCTTTCGCATGACAAGTCCGAAGTTCACTGCTCATATAATACACAAAAGACGCGGTGTTTTCGGCAGACAATATGGCAAAATTACCTTCGGGCCCGCCTCGAGCATTTTTGAAGCAAGTTTTCTTCGTACATACAGTAAAACCTCGTTATAACGAAATGGGATATAACAAACTAATGGATATAACAAAGCAATCATAATTCCCGATGCTTGCGATTTGTGGAAAGAAATGGACAGTGGCTATACAAACTAAAGGTTATAACGAAATAATTATGACCGTTCCTTCAACTTTGTTATAACGAGGGTTTCCTGTATATATATATGCTTTCAACGTGTTTGCTGGCAGTTTGACAGTTTGTAATGACCAATGCGATAGGACAGTCATACGGGGGAAGAAACTCGCCTCACAGAGCCTCCACAGAACTGTCGTTCGTAGTGCTCTATGAGCGGTGTGAAAGCGGTTTAAGGCTCTTGAAGCTGCTGAAGATAATTGTCTTTAGACACTGAGTTTCATGCTTTCCGAAGCGTTGAATTTAGGGCTACCTGGTACCAAATAGATAAAAACAAACCACCTAAAAATAGGGTTTAAACGGAAGACACGTACGGCAGATGAGTTCTACGTGTCGTGCGTGTCTGTCTTCTGACGTCTTTCTTTTTTTATTGTGCGCTCTATATTGTATTGATTCAGGTTTCAAGTTTATTTATTTCCCTACGTACAAAAAACAAAAGAAAAAGAAGGAAAAGCGATACAAAGATGCTTGACAACATCGCCTCGTCCAGAGACTGCTGCGGAAGTAGAAATCAAGTCAAACAATATTAAAGTGAAAAATAAAAATAAAACGGAACAATCATATCACGACGTGACGATTACAGATATTACTAAGAAACGGACAGCAGTGGGGATTGAGCTGAATGATCATAAGCTTAATCCGCGCTCCTGGCCATCTTCGATCTGGGTGAGCATCGTACCGGCGCGTGTTTCCATAATCACTGCCGTGTGATGCACCTTAAAAAACCTCAAGGTAGCGCTATACACTGCCTGAATTTCCCATCCACGAGGGAGGCACACGACGCCCATTGGTGTTAACTTTCAATCTAATCGTACCCGCAACACAATTACAATTACTGTCAAAGGGTGTGACGTCTTCAGCGAAAGCAGTTTGTTTATTCAAGTTGAAGTCAATTTCTAAACAATTAGATTACTTGTGAAGAAGTCTTTTTCTTCCCTGTACTCCCAAATACAACACACGTTGCAGGCGCTCCATCTTTTTAATTTCACTCGCGTCATCCCACCAGCGGTGCAAAAACCGGAAGCCCCCTCGCCCCCTTTCCCTGGTCTCCTGTCCAGACATCCCGATTCCTTTGCTCAGCTGGACATCTTCCATTTTGTCCCCCTCCCCGAAGAGGGAAGTGGGAGGAAGGAGAAGAAAGGAAGAAAGAGTCGCCAGAAGGTGAGAGATTTAATTAGAACCCGACCTGCGCCCAGAGGTGCTAAGAGTGTACGAAGGGGTGGGTGGGAGGGTGAAGGGGGTAGGGAGTGTTGAGAGTGGCCCCGCGCGAGCAATCACACTGCGGCCGGGGGACCCCGCGGCGCCCTCCCGTCCGCCGTTAGTCTAAGTGGATTAGCGGCCACATTCTGTCTCCCACCCTCTCGTTCTCTGCGTTTTCTCATTCGCCCCTTCCCCCCCCCCCCACTCCTCAACTCCCCTCCTCCACCCCCCCCCCCCATCCTCGGGTCTCCTTCCGACTTCTTTCCGAAAATGGACGAGCAGTTTCATGCGCCTCTCGGCGGGTTGTCCCGGGACAGTCGAGGCGCCTTTTAATTGGCTCAATTAATCAGCGGGGGAGGGGGGACTTTTTCTCTCTCAGCGTCATCGAGGAAAAGGCCGAGGGAGGAAATTGGAACCGCGTGAACTCCGGGTCGAGTCAGTCCTCCTCTCTCTTCAGCCGAGAGAGGGAGAGAAGGTCGGGAGAGTGGCAGCACCCAACTGGGCCTCGGAGTTTTCGCTCAACTGAACGCAGGGTTGGACTGAGTGACGTGACGGAGGCTTGGGGGGAGAAGGAAAAGTGCCTGGGAACTCTTCTCAATGATTCACAATAATGACTGCTTAAACAAGGCGCCTGCGCTCTCGCGCGCTCTTTGAGGACGGCGCCGCGAGTGGTGGCTGCTTCGAGGGAGCGAAAGGGGATCGCAGAAGTCAGAGGAACAGCGGGCGAAAGTGTGACTTAAAGTGATGCGGAGCGTACGCCGCGTCATTTTCGATTTGTAGGTGAAAGAACAAAAGCATTTGTGGCGCCGTATATCGCCCGCAACATTAGCTGATCGGTGGCGGTGTGTGATAGTCTTTGCTACCAAGCAGCTATGTTTAGTGGGAACATTTTCCCGCTAATTTTAGCGGGGAAACGTGCTAGGGGACGCCGTTGTTGTCACGAGCGTCACAATTTATGACGTGCGAATGTATGATGCGTCGGAAGACAGCGCAGCTGCCCCTTTGCTTTTTGCGGGGTACAGCAATGAGCCTACGCATTTGTGTTTTTTTTTCCCACGCCTTCTCAAAAGTTAAGTCAATTGAATTGTCAAGGAACGCGATCAAAACCATTGGGCACAAATATCACGCAGCTTCGTAATAATTTTCAGTCAAAGCCCTCGACGGGTGCCGAGGCGTCAAGGGACCCCTACATTCCCCACTCCAGAGTCAACAACTATGCCACGAGGGAGGATGCAGTTATCCCGGTGGCGGCCTCGAAACCACTGTCCTTGAATTCCACCGCCGCTTATTTGACCGACGACGCTGCCACGATCAGAATGATTTCTTTCGAGTCCCCGAGCTACCCACCCGGAGTCCATTTCGTTCTTCAGTCTGGCATTGAAACCGACGCTTTCCGCGTTAAAAACGGTCACCCTCGCTCCCCACCGACGAGGCACATCTAAGGAGAAGAGGACGATCAAACTTCCATCGCGCGGAGAGAAGCTCGCACTTGATGACCTGCGGAACTCGGGACACGGCATCCCGACGATCCAGACTTCTCCACCAGAGCGGTAGACCCAACCCACGGGCTGTTCTTCTCCAAGCCGACGCTGCTCTCGCTTCAAATCAGGCGGCAATCATTTTCTACTCGGCCGCAAACCCTCCATCGCCACACCGGTGGTTAACACCCTCACCACCGGCTCTCTCTCTCTGAACAAAATCGCACTCGCACAAAGAAAGAAAACCAACAAACAAGAAGTCTCGGAACCCAAGCCCAACGAAACAAAGGCAGGAAAAGGCCCCGAGAGGTCCGCGATCGGGCCTTGGGCCAATCAGTATTCGGGGCCGAGAGTATAGCCCGAGAGACCCTGCTCCGCTCTTCCCGTTTCCACGGTTCCCCATCTTCCAATCGCTCGCTCCTTCCTCCTTAACTTTTTCGTTGGCTTTTTATTTTTCGGCTTGTCTCGGTTATTTGCTTGCTTGTTTGATCTTTTTCTGATACCCCAAACCATTTGCTTGGGAGCTCAAGCAGCGATCCCATGCGGCGTAGGCCGGAAACAGCGGGCGACCTTTGGTCAGAGCGAAGAACAGTCCTTCTTGCTCCCAGGGCCATTCCGAAACCGAAACCGTCTTCTCCGCTCGCAATAATGGCATTGTCGATAGCATTTACCTCGCGGGACCGACTATCATAAAGCAATTTTGGTGAGCCCAAACCCTAGGGCTGTTGTTGCTGCGGGGGCGCCCGCTGCTGCCGTGGCGTCGGCCGTGATCGGTGTTGTGTTGCTATGCCTAAATTGCGCAACAACAAAGAAAAAAACTTTTTTTCTTGTTATCCCGAGGACGCGTTTTATTGGTAAGGCAACACGAGCAGCCGGAGTACTTCTATGGGCTGGTAGATCGCTTGCTATGAAAAGATTGCCTCCATGTGACATTCGTACAGCTCATTTCGATCGTTTGGTGTTTTGATAAAAGATATCGTCTAACTCGGTGTAAGCAGCTCAGAAAGCCGTGTATTGGCGACGTGCGCAACAAAAAGCATCGCTATGATCTACTGGCCACGATTGGTCAAACGCTCATCATGACGTCTTGAGGCGGTATAGATAACAGTAATATATTAGGCTGACACCTTTAAGGAGGTTCGTGTAAAATTACGCCAACTCCTAGCTTCTAGCGTGATGTTTACGCCAACAACCAAACTTGTCTTTTGAAACTGAGGATAGGTTGCCAGGAGCACAACGTGGGACGTTAGGGCGGGGGCAAATCTTTGTTATGACGTCACGTATAAGAAGCGTAAGAGGGCGCCACTGGCCTGTCCATGCCAGCTTTCACGGGCTAGTGCTAATCCAGGGAAGTAAAACCTCAACGACGCACCACCACCTGCTAACAACCAGACTGGAATAAAAGAAACAGCTCCGACGCAAACGTAAAAGAAGGTAACGCAAACGTGGTTTCCTTGTCTCCCTGTAACAGTTTACAAACGAATCGATTGAAACCATGCCACTTCAAGAATACCTAAATTCAAAAAGCGGGAATTGAATGCTATGCGCTGAGAAACTGAGGGAGAGGAGGAGGCGACAGCGCGCGGTACGTCAGAACGTCGAGCCCTGGTTGGTACGATCTGTGGGTAAACCTAAAACTAGTTGCCTTTGTCTCCACTGTCATAGCCACCTTTATACTCAGCCTACCAGTTCAACGACGAAGCCATGGAGTGCCCGGTCGCAGATTTGGAGCGCGAGGATCTGGTAGCACAGAGCATCAAAGAGCCATTTCTCGGAGAACCTGGACGTCAGCTCACAGTTTTCGCAGCGGCGAGGACCCGAAACACACTTGTTCGCTCGGGAGAAGTGTGTTTCGGCGTCTCGCCGCAGCGAGGCGCCAGGCACGTGCTGGAGCGTGCTGGAGTCCGGGTTATGAAAAGAGACCGTCCTACCGTCCTCACCCTGTCAATGGCTATACAACCCAACTCAACTCTCCCACGTCACGCTACTAAGATAGCGCTGCTGTCCGGTGCTGCGCATGCGCAGAAGATTCATTTCGCGCGAATCAGGTTTTGTGCGCACGCGCATTGCCTACACTTGGTGTGGGAAAACGTGGCTTCTTTGTAAACAACGCTTTGGTGTATAAGAGCACTAGGGCACTGCGCGTACACCTGCGTATAGGTAGCATAGCGGAAAAGCTGCTACTCCAATTTTATTTTGTTGTGGAAAGGGGGGGGGTGTACAAAACCCCGGGTCATAATTAAAGGGCGGGGGTCAAGCACTGCCAGTCAGCAGAGCGGTCAGTAGCGAGGCTGCCACGACTATCTGGGGCCTGGGGCGTCGCCGTTAAATCTCGCGGAAGGAGCTCCCTTCGGCACTCGCTTAATTAAAGCGGAGTTCTCAGAGCGCACGGTCGCGTTGCTGCCACGTAGAGCGACTGGAGACTCCCCGCTGGAAGCCCGGAATTCGCCGGCGAGGCCAAACGCCAGTCGAGGTGGGTTAAGTCTGGCCCGACTTAGACAAACTCTGCTTCTTTTGCAGCGGGCTTCATTGGAGCGCCTTGGAGAGAATTGGAGCTGTGGCCCTGTTGTGCCAGGAGGACCCCCCCCCCTCCCTCCTCATTCGCATTGTGCATATCCCCACGAGGAGGCACTCAGACAGATTGCGTCACCCTCTCCTTCACTACGCGGAAGCTCTCTCGCTCTCTCTCTAAATTGCCGTCGAAAAGCGTTTCCCTCGTCCAGGAAATGGGTTGGGAGAATTCCGTGAGGAACTTATCGGGTCAGGTTGAAACGGGGCGGTTTTGCGGAATGGACGTTTGTTTTTGGCGAAGCGTGCCGCACCGTGCTCCGCGCCGAAAGGTATGCTGGGAACGGGCCGTGCAGAACACCGGCGGTAGCGGACGACGGTGGTGATCTTCGAGGCGACGGGGATGCGTTGGCGAGCGGGCGAGGGCAGGCGAGGAATCGCGCTGCCCTCCTTCTTCTTCTGCTTCTCCTTCTGTTGCTGACGTGGACGTATAATTTAAAGAAAATGATTGGAAGAACCGGAAGGATGAACGGAAGTCAACGAAGTGCTCTAAGATGTTCGGATCGCGATTTCCAAAATACGCCCGCCCTTTAAACTTGGTCCGCGGAAGCAGAGAGAACGCGGAGAACTATCCGACACGGCTCTGTCATGTTTGACTGCTGCACCAGGACACAAGTAACGTCGCGATGAATGCGCCACGAGTTGAGCGCAGACGCAAGCGTACGCTGAGACGGAGCAGAGACTAATTTCGGAGTTTTGTGCGGAAGAGCATTCAAAATCAGGTTTTGTGAAGGTTACCGGAAAAGTTGCTTTGTGGCCCCGGAAAAACAAAAATCCCGAAGGCAGAACGAGTCGAGCTACCTTTCGAACAACATTTGGCTTTCAGCGATTCAAAAAACACGGAAATATAGTTCCGCTGGAGCGGAATATAGTTTCACCCAGAGCGCACGCTATTTTTATTTTTGCGCCTTTGTTGCAATTTTGTTTTGCCGAGGCTTTGTCGTCATAAAAGAAAATGATTGTCTTATGGGTTCGTTCAAACCGCGGGACGTTAATCAGCCCGAACGGTCGACTGGGGTCTCTCCGCTATAGATGCAAAATGTACACTCTAAGAAATGCCTGCGCGTCTGCTTACTCGCAAAACACTCAAGGAACAAATCTCTGCGATCTACGAAATCAGCGCAGTGAGTGATGAGGCGGAACATCTGTTCAGACCTCAAAATGAAGTCTGGGCTGTGGCATTACGCAATGCAAGCATGACGTTTTGCACTGCGTAAACTTCATTTTTAGGTTTAAACGGATGTTCCGCCTCATCATTCGCTGAGCTGATTTCGTAGATCGCAGAGATTGGCTCTTCGAGTGTTTTGCGGGTAAGTAGACGGGCAGGGATTTGTTAGGGTGTAGCCAGCGCTGTGAAACACCTAGCCTGGAGTTGTCAACGTGCATCACGCAGTACCGATTATAGGAACACACGACGCTACGATGCTCATTCAGGTCAATTCGCAACTTTCGGCGATGGTGGTACCGCGGTGTGAGGATCGCACACCCTAGCTTCTGGATGATCGATTTCGGAACGAAGGTGCTCGCTGACCCCTTCCCAATGGAGAAAGATGAGATAAGGTTCTTATATCGCTCGTATTTTACAATTTTTTATAATTACTTTCACGTCGCACACTTCGCCCCGTACTGCTGTCATTCGACTATCCTCCGAGATGACAGCCATTTTGACAGCAACTAGCGCGCCCCCTATAGGCCGTGAAAGTTGCGAATACAAGCAGGAGTAGGGATTGAGTCCTGGACTCCTGAGTTCTGCAGCGCGAGCATTGCTTGACGTGTTTAGTGCAGCGGTGCCCTAACGCACTCGGCCACAGATCCTACCTCGTGCAAAAGAGAAGGCCCTGCTGGGCTTTTTTTATGGAACCGCGAGACGGCGCTGGTCAGTAACATTTCGGCCTTAAAGGTGCCCTGAAGAGGTTTGTTAGATCGCCCAAATATGGCGATAACTCACTCTGCGGGCTCTAAGCAACCTAGAAATTCCTAAATCTTGACGTTGGATGGCCGATTTCCCCATTAAAAAGCAATCGAAGATCGCAAGACAACTAGGTTGTCTCCGGCGATGGGAGAAGCATTGTTCCGGCAGCTAGGGCGACATGTGACCAATGAGAACGCGACATTTCGTTGAGATTGCAAACGCTGTTATTACAAAATCCGTACGATTTTGTGGACGATAAAAGCAAATTTGAGTAGTTGAAAAATGTCATTTTTCGCGGAGAGGGATCATAATTCTGCAATAATCGCCTCCAAAAACAATGCATTATTATTATTTTTTTCTCTTTTCGCGGGAGTGATGTGTCCGGTCGCCAGCTCTCGAGAGCGCACTCGCTGGATTGAATCGTAGGCCGGTCTGTATGGGCAAAGAGCCGCTCGCATTCGAGATATCACTCTGCGGTTCCACCGGACGAAGATTCTTCGCTCGCTGTTGGCTGACAGAGGTCCGGGTTTCGGAACGTGATCCTCCTGTCGCCGGAGATGACCTCGGTGTGTTGCTATCTTTGATTGCTTTTTTAATGGGAAAATCGGCCGCGTATCGTCATTACCTGGGGATTTTAGGATGCTTAAAGCAAGCGGAGTGAGTTATTGCCATTTTTAGGCGACCTCAGAAACCTCCTCGGAGCACCTTCAATCTCATGTCCCGTCGAAGTGCTGCACCACATGTCTCGAAAGGTTTTCGTGTCAGATAGTCGTCGACGCACGAAGAAAAACGAAAAGTTTCGGGGAATCTGACAGAGTTGTACGTAACGAGTTACGAGTAACTGATTACTTGTAATCAATTGCATTTTATCGTAACTTTTTAACGCTTCAAATACTTTTTTTTCGCGAACGTTCGCTGCAACATTTTTACACAAGAGACGTAGGAATAAAAAGAAAGGGGACAACACAGACACAGGTCACTGCAATTCAATTTCTATTTTTCTGTAATCGATTACAAGGAACTCATTAAGTATATGTTTCGAAAAGAGCTGAAATTATCGAGTTGTTTTTTTCACGTAAAAAATTGCTTTGTCTGCCCGTGCGTCACTCGTCTATGTTGCACCCAAGTTGGACACCTTTTGTTTAGCCCTAAACGAGTGAAACAAAATACTAAGATTCGAGAGGGATTAGAATGTCTACGCGTACAGCAACGTCCTGTCAATCGAGCTCGACAGACAAACGTCCCTCTTTTTGCGTCGAAACGTGGGAAGGTGACTGACAAGAACTTCGAATGACAACTGCTGTTGAAGCTTAACAGAATGTGAATGTCAAAAGAAAAAAAAATATTTAACCACTTTGAAGTTTTGTATGCATTTTTTATTTCGTAATAAAAAGCTATAAACAGTAACGCCAAAAGTATTAAATTACTTCAATGGTAATTTTTTAATTACTTTTGTGTTTCAGCAATTGATTTCTGTTAATCAGTTACAATTTTCAATAAAGTAATTGTAATTGTAATCGGTTATTTTTTCAACGCGTTCAGGCCTGGCATCTAACCGGTCACCGGGCAGTTTGCAAAATTGCAGCCCAGAGCGAGAAGCCAGTCACGAAACGGGAAACGGCAACCCTCATTTTAAATCGATAAATTTATATGGGAACCGTGGACCGGCTTTCTTGCGCTGGTGTCAGTCGCACCATAGATGTGTGTGTAGGCGTTGTAAAAGAGGGGGACGGTGAATGCGCACTGGGCGCTTCGGTCACTGGCTCGCGCACCATAGAAAGGTCACGGGAGAGTGTCAGCAACGCAGCTCAGCTGTTGGTTAGACGTCATAGAAAGCGCGACTAATGGCATTGAGCTATCGCGAAGTTGGGGAGCGGTTGAGCGGTGTCGTAAAAACCTCTTTCTCTGTCTCCTCTCAATGTGTTGAAACGGGAACTGCTTGTACGCAGGGGTAGGAATTGCGTATTAGTTTTATCGCATCTTCATTGCATTTTATGTGATGTCTAAGCCAGGTGAGTTTTTAAGTTTAAGATGTGCCCTCTTAAAACTGTCTTGTATACTCATCAGAAAAGTCCTGGCCATGTCAAACGTCTTGTTTTGCATAGCAGCATTGATATCACTTCCAGCGATGTTGTGATCTGGCTTTCGTCAGGGACGGCCCCTGAGTACACAGCTGCGAGTGGATCTGGCCTATTGGGGAGACTGATGAGTGCTCATCTTCGAGATCACACAGGAACAATTTAACACTTTCATAGTGAAAGGGGGAACACAAAAAGAAATGAGAAAGTCAGTGGATGAGCAAACTCGAGAGTCAAACTATTCGAGAGCCTCTTGGCTAAAACGAAATTCCAGAAGCGTCCTTACTGTTCTAATTGAAATGGTATACTCGCATTCAAACGCAGAACCGTGTTCTGTACTGTTGCAATGAAACAAATACACAACTACAAGCACGAGTGCAAAATGCAATATACCACTGGAAGAGTAAAACGCAGATCCATTTTGAGAGCGCAGCTCTTAGGCGCTCGTTCCCGTGTTTTGCGGCGTCGGCGTTGCCGTCGCCGTTTGCGGTAACCAGAAGAGGAGGGGAGCAGGAGAAGGGGAGAGTCCTTCGTACCCTCCTCTCCTCCTCTTGCGTACCCCCTACTCCTCCTCCATACCCTCCACACTCGCTCCTCCCTCAACTACCCTCATCCTTCCGCGCACCTTCCCCTCCCTCTCCTTATATAAATAAGATTATAATATGTTGTTAGGATGCTGCTGCCGGCAGCATCCTCCTTACGACATGGTCGAATTCCGGAGTCATCTTCATCCCCTACGTTGAACATCGCCGCCTCTATCCTCCCGCTGTCTCGCCTCGTTGTGCCAATCATCCGCAGCAGCAGACCGAACACCAGCCCATGGCTCCGTCGCCCAGCCCAAGTCCAGATTCCATGACAAGGTGAATCAGACGAAGCCGACCGGCGATCCCCCGACCCTATCCCCCAGCCCCCGACGTCCCGACGCATCTTGACGCGAGTCCTCCAGCCCGGACCGTGCCATCGTGCGGCTGTGGCTGGTGCAGAGGTCTGCGACGCTGTGGAAGAAGCCGAAATTCAACGTCTCAATCTTCATCCACGCTTTCGCTGTCGGCAGCTGTCCTTTGTTGTTCTATGTGTCTCCTCGAGAGTGTGTTCTATGTCTTTTTATTCACGGGCCGGGTCGGCCGTTTTCGTCGGAAAGAGTGCCGTTAGGCTATTTCGCGCCAGGCCACACCGGCCGGCTCGGCCTCCATAACTCTTTCTATATTTTGTCATCACCTGTCCCGTCCTCTATGCTCTCCAAAGTATCATCCTAAAAACATATATAAATACGATATATAGGTAATACAACACTAATATATATATATGTATATATATATATAATTTATATTATGTACGGACGAGATCTATATTTGAACATATAGATATTTCTTCGTCAAATTCTTTAGCACGGTATATCGCAAAATCAAAATACCTCAAGAGCTGCGCTCTAATTTCGCATTACAGAGATTTGTAAACGTCTGTCAATTTTATATCTCAATTGAGCTTTTGAAGCGCGTCGCAACGCCGCCTTTTTTTTTCCTTTTTTCTTTGCGCTTTTTTTGTTGTTGTTGCTTTTGTTGCAGTGGTCCACGGGCCGGGCATCACTGGAAAGACCGCGGGTATCTGCGGGCCGGACAGAGCGCCTCCGCGGGCCGGGGGTTTCGATACCCCTGCTCTAGATAGAGAGGTAAAGTGGCACTATAGAAAGTCTACTCACGTGAACCGAGCCAATAATAAAAAGAATTGTAATTCTGGCTTTTTTTTTAATGTATAGACATTTTGACGAGTAGTACGATCAAGAGATTCACATTATTTGACGTGAAAAAAAGGCAGCGATTCGTAACTATATTGTCCTGACCGAGCATGCTAATGAAATGAGAACCATGCGCGAGCATATTCTTATAAAACAGTGCCACACTACTGAAGATGAGCTCGCAGGAAAAAAAAAAGAATTACTTGTGCTAGCTAATCTTCAGTAGTGCGCTTCGAAACGCAACTAAAACTGGTAAAACTGCGCCGCGTTAGGAATGTCGGTAAAATTGGTGTGAAACTTGTGAAACTATGCCGCGGAGCCGTAAACCTGGACTGGATCGTGATGGCCAAACCCCTTGGATTCCCACAGTTGCCAGACGAAAACGAAAACTCTTCCAAATACCAACTCGTTCGCAGATTTGTTCGCTTTAGCGCAGTTGGACAAAATTTTTTTTCGCCTTCTCCTCAAAAAGTTTGTAGAAGTGTTTATACCAGCATTGTGCAGTCCGCCAAAATGACAAACAAACAAATACAAACATACAAAGACAAGAACACACACACAAGTAAAAACGAAAGCTTAAAATGCACAAGCGCAGGGTTGTCTAACCTTTCCGGATAAGCGACGTCTGTCAAAATACCTTCTTTCAAAAAGAAAAAAAAAAGATCGGGGTGTGTGCTTACGATACCAACTTTTACCGACAAGACGCCGAGTCCTGTGGAAAGCTGGCGCGTGTTGAGTTCGAAAGATTGTTTCCTCCCACGCGTGGAAACGCGTGGCAGCAACGAAGCTGTCCTAAAAGAGAACAGAAAAAAAGGCTTCGCACAATTCGAACTTCCCTTTTAAAAGATTAGGTCGTTCGAGTTGGGCACGGTATAAAGGAGAGCGTGCAACTGAAGCCTACTTCAAAAAGGCGAGAACTTCGTGGCTCTCCCGAATGCATTAGACAGCTGCCGACGCTCCAACAAAAATGGCAGCCGCAGGTATGGCTTTCCTCAAGAAAAACAACAAGGAACAATCCACAATGGCTCCTCCGGAAGTATAAGCTTGGTCCGCTTCTAGCCGATTGAGATTGTCGACAATCTCGGCACGCTGGTGCGCTTGCTGATGGCGGGGTGTCGGTGTCGGATCAGAAATAGTGCCGCCGCCTGCCTGTTTACGCCGAGCTGCCTGAGAGGGGTTCTAGTTTTATAGCCTCTGGCTCGTGGGGGGGATTTGAGAGCGCGTCGGGATGCGATTCTGTTTCCCGGGAATAGAACGGTAATCGCCGGATGAGCTCGAAATGTCGTTAGGGTGGTTCGGCAAGACGGCAAAATGTTATTTCAAACTTTTAAACGAAAAAAAAAAAATGCTTAAAGTTTTTACGAAAGTCGAATGCGGCCGTTTGTCTCTCCTGTAAAACATGGGCATGAATGTCCGTATGTATATACTTTGTTTCATACTTAGCGTGCAACGCTGTCAAAGCTACTGGCGCGAGCGTGGGGCTTGATCTCGTTGATCATTTGCACGCGTTCTCGCGCAAACAAAACCATAGATGAAGCCACGCGCTCGCGCCAGTAGCTTTGACAGCGTTGCACGCTAAGTAGGAAACAGAGTATAGTGTCGTGCGAGCAGGGTAATTCGTTCCTTGTTTTTCCGCGTGCGAGCCGCGTCGTGGTCGTTATTCTACTCCCACCTGAAGCACTTGTATTTTAACTTCACCAATTTTTCCAGACAGATAGATTCCCAAAACACTAAGCCTTCCTTGAGGTCACCCACATACGATTACTACCCGCTGAACCTCCTCTCTCTTGAAGTAGAATTCGAGTGTTTCATCAATTTATTGATTCACGTGCCATCTGTCGAACGCAAAGAAGAGTCCGATTTC
This sequence comes from Ixodes ricinus, assembly GCA_037355805.1. Lineage (NCBI taxonomy): Eukaryota > Metazoa > Arthropoda > Arachnida > Ixodida > Ixodidae > Ixodes > Ixodes ricinus. The sequence continues at coordinate 78,279 of JAZHYW010039648.1, read as the reverse complement.
CATAGCAGAAATTTAGCGCTCCAACAGGTGGCCTGCAAGAGAAAGCTCGGTGAACCGACAGTCTAGACTAGTTCTGATCTAGTAGACAGAGTTATAGAATTAATAAAGTGAGAATGAACAATTAAGAGATGCATTGTAGCGTAAAGTAGAATAGTTGTAGGAGTTGTGCTAGCCGATCCGGAGAACCTTCCAGAACCACGAAGGAGGAGCGGCTGTGGTTTCGAAGCTGTTTCTGTGTACGCGGCGGCGAGTGTTGGGAGAGCAAGACAAAGGGAGCGATAGCGCGTCTCGCTATGGCGTGAGGGGCGACGGCGGTGGAAAAAGAGCAATAGCGCGGCGGCGATGGGGCGGCGATGTGGGTTTTTGCGTACGGGCCTTGCCGGATTTCGCCACAGGGAGGCACTAAAAACTGACGCTTGAAAATAATTAAAAAAAAAAACCGAAGTGGAATAATTTTGTTTTTTGGAGGCATGCGCGCTTCTTGACAAAAACGAAATAAACAAAAAGTGTTTTGCTGACGTGCGAAAACTTGAAGGCCTGTAATCTCTAATTCCATTCAAAGTCTCGCTTAAAAGCGAAACAAAAAACAATACCAATAATTACCAAACGAGACGCGAGAGGGCGTCGGTTTTCCCGCCAAATACCGAGGGGTAATTAATTCCAACTGGTGCCGCACGCCAGGCCCCCTTCATTCAACGGGGAACTGGGCCAGGCTCTTTCGCCGGGCCGCTTTGTAACCGGAAGGCGAGGAGGCGCTGTGCCGATAGCGGGCTACCCAACGTTGCCCACAAAAGGGGACGACGACGAAGACGCGCTCGCTGCGGGAACGACCGAGTGTGCCTAGACTTGAGAGTCCTTCAAACGGCTCGATCCGCACATGACGCGTTTTATGCGCCGCGTTTGCAATACAAGCTGCAAGGAGGAGCGCCGACCATCTCTAAGCGTCTCTAACTATTGCTCAGTCCTGTCTACCCATTCTTTTCTTCTCCGCGCGAGAACTTACACGCGCACATAAGCAGCCAAACTGGGCGGAAGGAGCCCACCATTAAATAGACCAATCTTATCGACCAGCTTAGTTAGGACGCCGCTGTCGCCATGCATCCAGGAACTTGTCTTTCATCACGCGCGACGACCCCGCTGCGGGTCTCCGCGAGCAGAGCCCATAGCACCTAAAAGACAAGGCCTGCGCATGACGTCATCGTTGGTGGCTCTCCTGACCCATCCCGAGCGACAAACTCGACGAAGATCAACGACAGACGCCGTAAAGTGGCAGACCCGTCCGTCTTGACGTCGCCGCGTGCTTGCGTCGCGCACGTTGTGAGTCGCTGCACGACACGCTCACGATGACGCTGATAATATCTAGGCGTTGCTGTATATGCGTCGAACGCTTAGTGTGATTGGTCTGTGTTAATATAGCCTCCTATATACTGACGAAACCTGGCAGATCGCCACGAGAAGCGGCCGCCGCAATGAAAAAAGTGGAGTGTCAGACAACGGATGAGAGGAGAGCCACGTGACTGGCGCCCCGCTGCGGCGAGCCGCCGAAACACAATTCTCCCGAGCGAACAAGTGTGTTTCGAGTCCTCGCCACTGCAAAAGCTGAGCGCTGACGTCCAGCTTCCCCGACAAGTGGCTTTTTGATGCTCTGCGTTACCAGATCCTCGCGCTCCAAATCTGTGACCGGGCACTGTATGACTCCGTCGTTGAACTGCCAAGGCTTTGTGAGTATAGAGAAGGCTATGGCTGTAAAGGCCGCCCGTGCTTCGAGTTGCTCCGTCTCGTGACTCGAGGCTCCCAGAACGACCCGACGAGTGGGCGCTCTCCGGTCGCGCTGAGCGCGCGGATGACGGCGATACACGAGGCGCCCCCGGACAACGTCGCGAACGCGATAACGCGATACCTTTGTTCCGCGACTCAGAGGCGCAATGCATCTTGAGCGAGCGATCGGGAGACATGCATTATGAATGAGAGACCGCGGACTCGGCGCGTTTAGGCGGCAGGGAACCCAGACTGGCAGCCATGCCGTACTTGAGCAGGCTCCGCTCGGGTGCGATCGGAACGCATTCCCAGCGTCGCGGCTTCTCAAGCCTGTACTTCGTCTCACCTTAGCACGTAAAGACTACGAGCGCTAATTCTTTGCGTCTGATCGTGGCCTCGGCTGCGCGAGCGTTGGTGCCGTGGGAGAGGGCGGACAAAAGGGGAGAGGCGGATGACGTGACCGCACCCTTGCCTAGCCCCATCAGCCCCTAGTGTTTTTACGAAAAGGGGCATTCTAAAATAATGGTAATGACATAGGCTAGCTGGTGAACGATTATACTTTTACTCATAAACCCCGAGACAGAGAAACGAGCCAAGACAAAAGGAGGGAACAACACAACGACGTCGCAAATTGAGAAGCCGTTGTGTTGTTCCCTTTTCTTTTTCTTCATTTGTTCTCCTCTCTCGGGTTTTTATAAGTATAAATGCAGCAGGTTTTCCAAGGAAGAAATGCCTCGTTCTTAGTGAAATGGCAACTACTTTCGTCCTTGACATCAAATGTGCTCGTGACAATATATTCCTTTGCAAAGCTTTGCAGAGCTAGCTACCCCCTTCCCCCCCCTCACCTCGGCCCCCTCCTCCCCCTCCCCCCTCCCTCCCTCCCCCCTTTTCCCAAGCCTGACCCATGAACACGACCTTGCGGGGGAAATCGATCAAACTCGTGCTTGCAGTCTTTTCCTTCAGTGTTGTGCGTGCTTTTGAGACAACTGCTCAATATAGCAAATAATGTTCAACCAAAATTTGTTTACTTTATTATTAGCGGTCAATATATTGAGACACGATTTTATTCTGCATCGTTCCTGTTTTTATAGCTACTTTTGTACGACGCAATTGGGGCTGTGCGTGCCTACGAGACACTCGCTAAACTAGCGAAGAGTATGTAAATATTATATTCTAATAATAATATTGATTAAATTACGATACGAGTTTTCGCGAGGCTTTGGGTATTTTTCCTCGTTATATTCAGAAAAAATATTTTTGTAAAACGGGGCGATAAATGAGCCGTCACGATGCATTCGGGTGAAATGGGCTGAGTGGTGGGCGCCGTTTGGCCCGAACTTTAGACTTCATGCGCTGAAAATCACATAATTCAATATTACGAGGCGCCATCTTCGGCGCGCGCTGATGCCTTTCTCCTCGTCCGACGGAAAACAGACCTATTCGCGGCCAGAAGTTTGGGTATCGCCGCCTGGTGGAATTTTTCACTACCCAGAGTGAAGATACTTCAACTTCGTCGGAGCACGTGGAGCGAAAGCTCGCGCTGCAGAACCCAGGGATCCTGGGTTCAATCCCCACCCCTGCCCGTTTCGATCTGGATGAGCATCGTACCGGCGTGCGGTCGTGTATCACTACTGCGTGGTGCACGTTAAAGACCCCAGGCTAGCGGTCGTACTGCACTGGCCAAATTGCTTATCTACAGTCTAACCTGCTGCTGTATAAACAACTAACAACTAATTTGACTTTGACTTTGACTTTGACTTTTGACTTCAACTTTCTCTGCTGGTACAAGCTTCGGTGTACTATGAAAATTAAAATATAAACGTCTGGTTAGCACGTGCACTGTACAAAGTGACGGAAACAGAAGCGCCCCTAGCGAGCTTCTGACCGCAAATACGCCGATCGCGCGCCGGGCCGAGGGGAAATTCCGCGTGCGCACGCCTTGAGACGAGACACCGTCTGCGCAAGCGTGCCCTAAAATATTGCGAAGAAGTAATCGGTTTCATGCCCTGCACTCTAAAAAAAAGAATTATGTGAGTTCACTCACCAGCAGAAAACGAAACGGCCAATCACGGCAAACAATACCAGCATCCCAGCGAATGAAAAAGCTCAGAATACGATTAGAGTTAAAACATTTCATGTGAGGTGAATACAATGGACACGATGTTTCACTTCTGCATTGTCAGATACCTTTTCATGGTAAGAGCTGAGCTGAAGGCTTACCTAAGTCTGACCACAAGTCCTCTTTGAAGTTTCACTGAAAGATGCTTTGACGCGTCCATCGATGCTCATATTGCCATGAATGAAGGTGTCGAGAGGAGGTGCAGTGAACTGAAAATATAGGTTTAATCGGCGAACTTGTGCGAAACAAAATAAAGAACGAGCGTCGAAACAGTAGAAAAGCGGGCGGCGATTTGGCGGCGTAACAGCAAGTGAGAGCGAGACTGACTCGGCAAGGTCGCGGACAGATCCTTGTCTTTTTGTGCGTCGGCATCGCGACAATTCGGCCCAGAAGGTTCGAGCACCGAGCGTTTGGGATGTGAATGAACAGGCTCTTTCGAGAACGAGAAACTAGGAAGAAATGATAAAAGTTACACCCCGAGCAAGAATGAATGAAAATCTTCTAGAGTTCCGTGACCGAGCGCTGCTTGTTCTGCCCTGTGCGTGGCAATATTTTCCACATTGGGAATTTAGTATTTGTTTTCACGTGCTAGAAGGTTTCAAGAAAGAAAAAAAGGGCAGACACTCTGGACTCGCTGGAAAGACAGGCAATCACGCTATATGCGCGCATGTAGCAGCACGATTACATTGGAGGCGTGAACGAATACAAATAGCCGTTGCACAAGTGGAAATAATGTGTAATTGAATACGTGTTATTGTTAGATGGCGCCGGCGTGTGACATCTTCTCGTTCACATTTTTCGTATTTTACAGCGAACCTGTTTATGGCTAGGGTTCCGTTAATTTTTCTTGAGCGTCAAAAAAAAAAACTCTCTACGCTCACATGCCGCACGCGCAGCACGCGCAGCACGCGCACGCCTTTCCGTATAAAAGATTCTAAGTAAATAACCAAACTAAAGCCTTGACGAACGCACGTACAAGATACCATTTGCTTTAGACTTTTGCTTTAGAACGGTTACCCGCAGACGACGACACGTGCGGCGCGTGGAACACTATTCCCTGCATTCTCCTGGATGTTTGGGTAATTTACCACTAGGTGTATTCAATAGATCAGTTATCAATTGGCACCATTTTCAAGGTCAGTAGACTCTTAGGTAGACAAAAAATGTTTCTCAAAGATTTGCCGCTGTGCGACCCGCGTGGGCTATGTCCACACTTGCACCGCCCTCTCTTTGTCGTCGTTCCAAGCGCTTGCGTGCCTAATTTCTTGTCCTTCCGCTTTCCCGGGGTGGCGGTCCCCTTGCGCGTGTCTACTTTCCGCCGGGCAGCGGTCCCTTCGCGCGTGTCTAGTTTCCTCCGGCTCCTCGGGGCGGGTCTGTGTCGTGTGACATACAGCTTCTCTGGGCATCCACCTTCACAGAGTGGAATGGCTCATAATTTTTTCTGCAGTCGCGCGTTTGTCATCAGTTGTCACGAAAAATGTACTCCTTGTAATGTTGGACGTTTGTACGTGTTGAGATAAACACGCACAAACATACCCGGCGTCTGAGAATATAACAACCGTAACCACTTTTCCCTTTTTTTTTTCTTTTACTTGGATTCCCGAGAGCAGCAGTGGTACTCAAAAAACGGCATTCGTTAGCGTCACGAGATCGATCGCTTTTCTTTCTCGTCGTAGACAAGTTTCCAAGTTTGACCCAGACTCACGGAGACTTCGACGATTCCTAATTTTGCACATCCAAGGCACTAAAAAGCTCGAAAACCAACGTAAAGCCACGGTCACACTGCTTATACACCACACAAAAGACGGTCTACATACACTGTCGGAGGTCGCTTTTGTATCACGGTCCTGTCATGTTAGTAATAGAAAACTGTCCGCAGACATGTTACAAGCATGTATATGAAGCAAACATGATTAGAACATGCTGGAGACGTGCCAGCAGATAAATATGTCGTCATGTATTTAGCGAACACCGAACGTATTTCTGTATAATGAACGGTTCGCATTATGTATGCCTATAAGCGGGAGAGTAACGCTAGACGACGGCGAGGTGACGAAAAATCTGGGCCGGCTTGCTATACTTCGTTTCAGCTTGGGTCCAGACGCAGCCGATGCAACAAGCGCGAGCTCCGGGCTTTCAGCGTCCCGGCCAAGCACGCGCGCTCGTGCAATGCAAGCACTGTTCAGGGCCACACGCTCGCGCTCGTAGCATCGGCTGCGTCTGGACCCAAGCTGAAACGAAGCTAGAACCAGCGTCTCAGCTGAGACTGAGTGAAAGAAAGCACTGCCAAAGCCAGCGCACGAGCTGAGCGGGACTCAAGCTGCGTCTCAAGACGCTCGCGCGCCCCAGCCTTTGCAGTGCTTTCTTTCACCCAGTCTCAGCTGAGACGCTGTTCTAGCAAGCCGGCCCTGGGGTCCCCTATATAGCTGGGCAGTAAGTGGGCGGGGCGTGCCTTCTCACCCTGCTCTTGTCGATGTGGAGGGGCTTGAGGTGCGGGTCGAAGAGCAGCGATCCGGGGTTCAGGTCCACGGGGCTCTGGCGACGGCCCTTGCTGCACAGGTTCCAGTCCGGGTTCAGCAGGCCCCAGAAATCGGGACCTGGGACCAGAGAGAGGAGAGCGCAAAGCTCTCAGTTCCACGCACCGGGGCCGGCGGCACCGAGCCAAACATAGCCACCTAACCTTTTGTGCAATATAACAGATATGCAATTTTTACGGCTTGGTGACCACGAGAATCAAGGTTGTTTGTGCAATGAGGCGACTAATTAACCAAGATATTTTAATTAGCTTTTCAATAAATGACTTTCGAGAGCGTATTGCATTGCGGAAATCGATATCCAACCTCCAGGCTATATGCTGCAACCGAAAGCTTTAATAAACATGTAAGCATTTGGGCGCTACCGGACAAATTATTTTAGTTCCGCGGGCTTCCTCAAACCGACGCTAATTTGGAAAAGAGCGACTGTGACGTCACTTTCTCCGCCTTCGAGTAGCGTCCCAACTTACACCGAAAAGTAAAAACAATAATAAAAAATATAAACATACCGCGATAGTGCCGGTGCCCGTATAACAGGTGACACGCTGCTGTGACGCTACGCGAGGGTAGATGTAGTGACGTCACTGTCGCTCTCCTCTAAATTACTTTCGGTTGCGGTTGGAGCTTACAGCCTGAAGGTTGGACATTAATTTCGGAAATTCAATATGCGCTCTGAAGTAATTAATAAAAAAAGTTTTTTAAAATGTCTTCCGTTGATTAGCCGCCCAATTGCACAAACAACCTTGTTTCTAGTGGTCGCCAAGTCGGGTAAGCTAATTTAAAAATTAAAAGCGCCCTGATGAAACTCTTACTTTCTTTTTAGAAATTTGGTGCAGCTAAAAGTGATACTTCCTGTACACGGCGAGCAAGTGCTCCAAAACGCGTCTCCGGCGCATCGGAACGCGTGAGGATGGACACGCCAATCAAAGAGAAAACGCGTAGGGAACCCGCGATGACGCTCAGCCAAGCGAGGGCTATCATTGGCCCCGATAGGGGAAACACAAAAGCGTCTGGACGCGTTCGAGGGGTAAACAAACGCGCGAAGTGCGCAAGGACCAGACGAACGTGGACGCCGCATAGACAGCCGAGGAGAGGCAGTGAGTGTCGAGAACCGAGCCTGGTATTGCTGCCGCGCAGCCAACAAAAGGAGCCGATAAGAACGGCCAAGAACTCACCACAAAGCAAACCACGCACTATGTAGAGCAGAAGCTCGTCTTGTTCTTGACCAGCGGTTGCGGTTACGTCAGAACACCGATCACTGATTGGCTTTGATTGGAAGAATAGTGGGTAGACCTCAATTCTGCCTGTCTCGAGGTCTACCCATTATCCCTCCAATCGGAGCCAATCTGAGCTCGGCGTTCTGACGTCACCGCAAGAAGCAGACGAACTTCCGCCCTGTACTTGTTTCAAGCCGTCAGTGGCTTTAAACGTTCATTGTCGTTCTAACGGATGCGGCGCCGAGGCGTTTGGTGCTCCTCAAACCGATCCCCACCAGTCGGTTAACCACATACTCATCTATCTCCGGCTACTCAAGGGTAAATTGGTCCCTGCAGCACCTGAATTGGCGTTCCCAGGCTGGCTTGTAATCGGGGGTCAAACATTATCACGTACTTTCGCCGGTAGGCGCAGGAATAGTATCAAAAGTGCCCAAAACGGACTATCACGTATTGCTGTTAAGTTCTGAAGGCATGACTATTTTTTTTTTCAAAGTTTATTGTTGCGCGTAAGACTTCGGAGCCGAGGCGTACATTGCCTAAAATGTCAAACACAAAAGGGAACGTTTCCGGCGGCCACCGGACGCGAACCCTGGAAGCCAGTCCGTGGGGCCGCCGAGCCGTCCGCTCGCCCCGTCCTCGGGCGGGCGGTCGCCGTCCGCGCAGCGCAGTTAACCTTGTTTCTCGAGCAGGGAGATTAATCGCCCTTCTCCAAGACGTCGGGCGCGCGGGTGGGGGAAAACATATTCTCCTTTACGCGACGCCTTAAAAATAAAACGGTCGAGGCCAGACGGGGTGATGGATAGCCACTGTGTTTCGCGCGGCGATACCACCAGGTCTCTCGGTGGCGCTGGTGGCGCGCGCCGGCACGCGATCGCGCGCACACAAACAACGCGCGCTCTTTTGCCTCCTCGGAGGAAACGCCGAAGATGGCGACGCGTGGCGGGGATACTGTGCCTAGCTTTGAGAGTATTTGCAGCTACTTGATAAGGGCCACGTGGTCTGCGGGCCGCGTTTGCAGTACCAGGTGCGAGAAGGCGGCGAAAACGTTGATCGTTCGCAAGCGTCCCCAGGGCCGGTTTGCTCACCTTGCGGCCGCGGCTGCGGCTGCGGCCAAGAGGGATTTTTATGTCACGTGACCAGCTCCATGGGGACAAGGAAGTACCTAGCGTCCCTGCCCTAATGGCAGAGAAGTCCGTGCCGCTTCGAGTACAAAAGTCTAATTTCGCTCGCAGAAACTGACTGCAGAGGCTTTCAACGGAAGTCCAATTAACCGCCCCATCATACTTTAGGAGCGGCAGGTAAAGTTACGGCCAGAGAAGGTAAATATAAGCCAAAATAAAGAAAAACTCACGCAAAACGAAAGCTGTGGTTCTGTATTTATATATCTGTGCCAGTGCCGGTCCGAACAGCGTCTGCAGCAGTCGAGCGGTTTCAGCGCCGGGACTTGCCGTCGCGGCGTGAAAGTTCCAAGTTCAAATCTCGGCGAAAACTTTTTTTTTATTCTGCGAGTGTGTTTTGTTTTTTTAAGTGTGATCGTTTTTTACTAATCATCCACTAGGACTACTGCGCCTTACACGATTTTTACTGTTTGCCCCACTTGTTCGGCTGACAAACCGGGGAAAAAAAGGTTACGGTAAGCCAAGTTAACGCGCTTCTACAATCGTTTCATAATGTTCATTAAAAGGACACCAAGATTACAGCATCGTTATGACTTTCACACAAACGGGGCCGAAACAAGCATCCTTTCCCAGCAACTACTATTTTATGTGTTTTTAAATATACAACGCTCTTGCTACGACTCTTTTCAATAACAGGAGGCGCCTATTTAGTACTAATACACACTGCAGTCGTGTCAACTAAAAAAAAAAGATGCTACGAAATAAGCACACACACAAAAAAATAGCAGCCGTGGATGCATTGATTGAGCGAAATCCTACAGGCAAGGCAACAAGTCAAACGTCTGAGAAAGTCGTAAAACCGAAATAAAAGATATTATACTTTTACTTGCATGGAATGTGATAAAAGTTATATTTTTACTCTTTACATCTCGCTGTGGCAATCGTTTTGTACTATTAACACATTACGTGTTGAATTTTAGTATGGATAGCAGACGATCACAACCGAATGCAAAAATGAGTCAGGCGTCGACATCGCAAACCATCTCTCGAACGCAAACACCTAAAATGACTTTGGATCAACAAATGGAATTAATTAGAGCAATTGGAGAACGAAAACAACAAATTCTAGAGAAATTCAGCAGCACAGTTACCTGGCGAACGAAGAGACAGGCATGGGAAGATATTGTCAACGACATAAGCTTTCCGCGGAGTGCACGGCAGCCGCAGGAGGCATGGCAGAAGTTGGTAAAGAAAGCCAGAGACATGTATGCGCTCTTCCGAGGTCATGAACAACGAACTGGTGAGTCAGAACTACCCGCCCAATAATTTTATAAAGCTCATACGGCCTTGTGTACATTCTTAGTGAGAATACAGTCAAATACAAGCAGAAAAAAAAGAGAGTTTCTGGCGCGATTTGAACCCGGGACTTTGACGCCGCGACGCCAAGTGCCGGCACTCTAACCTCTCGACCACAAGAGGAGGCGCGAGCCGCCGGCGCTGGCGAAGGTATATAAATATACTGCCACCGCTTTTATCTCTCGTGGTTTTTTCTTTATTTTGCCTCATATTTACCCTCCCTGGCCGTAACTTTACCTGCCGCTTCTCCAGTATAAAGGGGCGGTCAATTGGACTCCAGTTGAAAGTCCCTGCAGACAGTTTCTGCGAGCGAAATTAGGCTTTTGTGCTTGAAGCGATACGGATTTCTCCGCCATTAGGCCGGCACGCTAGGTACTTCGTTGTCCCCATGAAGATGGTCACGTGACATAAAAATCCCTCTTGGCCGCAGCCGCAGCCGCGGCCGCAAGGTGAGCAAACCGGCCCAGGCCCTGACGAACCCAGCCACTCCTATATATAAGAAAACCGAAGTGCGGAAGTTTCCTTCGACACTAAAGACGGTCACCGTAGATCACAAATCGCACGCTGCATCGGCTTTCGCGTTAGTTCACTGAGTGAAAGCATGTGTCCCTGCAGAAGGCCGATGCAGCAGTCGTGTCCAATCTCTCTTCCTACAGTGGCCTCTTTTAGTGACGTAGGGAACTTCATCATTTTGTTGTCTGTTTATCGGCCTTAACACCCGATGTTTTCTTCGCCACGCGGCAACGCAAGCGTACGTTAGGCGCCAATCTCCGCGGGAGGGGTCGGCTATTCTACTGCTAGCGGTCTCCTTGATTTGAGTTACCCCCGTCTCTCAGATCGCGGTTCTCTCGGCGGCAACGCCTCCGCGCTGACGGCCGGTGGCATCGCCGTGTGTACAGCACGCGGGGTACTTTTATTTGTGACGGCGATTACAGGCGGCGGCAGCGGGGGTCTGCAGAGGCCCATATAATATCGGCCGAGATTTACGGGTGGCTCGAGGGAAATTTATGACCACGTCCGAGCCGCTGGATGAAAAATACACCCCGATGCCCGGATTCCCCCCGCTGCCCGTCCGCTTGTTTGAGGGGGAGTGCCCAAAAATAAAGATTATCTCCGATAGCAGCGGCGCTCGCCTCGTGGCCCGAGTTGGAGCTATTCGGAAACAATAACCTCCCCTTCTGCGCGTATTAAAAGTGGGACTCCACGGACGGGCGTTGTTGTTGCTGCTGCCTCCCGTGCGCCCTGCACCGAGAAATCCATAAAACATGAGAGCATCTTCTCCCGCTCTTGGAGTGACGCGTTCTCGGAGAGCCAGTTGGTCCCAAACGTCCAGCGCCGGCTATACACCAACCCACGTTACTAGGTTAGCTCGTTCGTGGAATTCCTGCCAAGGGGAGTACTCCCTCCCGTCGTTTCATGCACCATCTAACTTTTTGTTTGTAAGACTGCGTATTCCATAGACTACGATGAAACGCAATGCTTCTAAGCATATTTATTTCATATTATACGCTGCAGTTACCGTAGCAGCCGTTCCCAAAACGGTGGCGCGTCGAACGACGGGAGGCGGGCCGTGGAGGTAGAGGGGGTACCGCTTGTGGAAGCAGCGTTTATGGGCCGTTCCGTAATTGAGGTAATCTAGTAACGTTGCCACACGGTTGTGACTTGACACCGCTGCGATGTCGCTGCTTATCGCGCGGCACAATATGCAGGCGCTTCACTCGGTATGCCCACACCTATATGGGCAAACGCATAATTGTTTGTAAATAGCGCGTGTCCTCGTAGTCGCGGACGGCTCAAAAACTTCGGGCGTATATAGCTCATTACGCTTATGCACCTCGCTTTCGTGATTGGTCCGTCGGCGTTCTTGTCGGTCAATGCCGCCATCTGATTGGCTGCACGGTGATAATAAGATACCGGGGAGTACCCACTCCCCTAGGTTTCTTAAAATGTCGATGGCAATAAGGGGGCATTTCTCGAGCAGTGTCGCGCCCTCTCTCAACCGGAGTCGTCGTTAGATCCAGTTCAGGACGTGAGCCTCCACCTCCAAGACGCCTCGCCCCGGCACTTCGGCCGACGACGGGCGACACCAGTGTGGCGCTAATTCCGAACCGAAGACGACGAGAAGCCGTGTGTCTCCCCGGCGAGTCCTCCCGACGCAGCGGGGAAGGGGGCGCGCCCCGCTCGGGGCTCCCCGGAGGAAACGGCGTTTCCGAATTCCGCAGATGACTCCCGTCAAATGGCCGATCGGAACGAGCTACAGAAGGCACCTTTCCGCCGTCAGTCGGCCCTCATCGCGCAATCTGCGCGGGAAGCGGCGCGGCATACCAACGAGCTGAGCGCCGCATCGGCCACGCTTCGTTGGGCGCACGGCCGCTTCCGGGAACACCGGCCTGCTCTGAGGAGTCCGGAAGAGGTACGAGCGAGAGAGCTCTCCTCTCCTCCACCCTTCTCCCCTTCAAGTTCCCTCTACCCCTTTCCTCCCTTCTCGTTGGGAGTGAATGAATGAAAGGGTGCGATTGCGATGTGTGGCAAATTGGTTTTACGTGGCCCGGGTTCTGGGTGTTCCGGCGGACTCCTCTCTCCTTGGGGGCTCGGGGAACATCCGAGATTCCCCGAGGAAAAACAGACCGACCCGAGGAATCTGATGGGGTCGGTCGGTCGGTCTGTACTTCGGCCGGACCTTAAAGGCCCAACTCGGATTCCTTTCGCACTTCTGGAGGAGGCAAGCTTTACTCCATCGGCGTGCAGCGCGACTGGAGGGCCAGCCACGACGAAACAGTTGACGTGTCGTACGACGGATTACCAAGTCCTGTATTACTGGTGCGCCAACGTGGAGGTCATACTTTTGGAAGCGAGCGCGTTGGTACATAAACATGGGGAGACAGTCCTTGTCTTCTCTCTCTACGTTTACAAGATAGGGGTAGAAAAAAAAGCAGTCACCCTTTACGAGCTAGAGCTTACTAGAGCGGGCATGTTAATAATTATTCGTAAAAAATATATTACAAAATACAATTAATTTTAAACGCAAGATAATTGAACAATCGGAATCGACCTTTCTAACAATCGCGCCACCTCTCATATAATTTTAGGCGGCCAACTCGACCGTTCCCTGGAGTCGCCATCTTAACGAGCAGAAGCAAACCACACAAAATAGGCGACGCAATCCGGCGCGATTATTTGGGAGAAACGAGAACGCAATCGACACGAGCGCACTTAGTGCAAGCTGCGGCGAGAGGCAGGAAGGGACATTTCCCCCCCCCTTCCCCTCGCCGCTAGATGGGCTCGTGTAAAGCCCCATTAAGGGTCTCGCTTGGGAGGCTTCGAAAGTTGGAAAAGCGGCTTTTGTTGTTCTCCCTTCGACAGCTCCCCGAGCCGCTGTCTCGGCCAGCTCATTAAAGCGTTCGTCGGGACTCAAAATGTGCGCGGCCCAGGCGTCCGGTCCTTAACAAACCTCGGCGGCAATTAAGACCCGGCCGAGAAAAGTTTCCTCCCAAACCGCCGGTTCCTCCCCCATCCCCCTTCATTCCCACATCCCTGCGTTTCCGCGAGCGCGAAGTGAGCCGGAATGCGCACGCGCACTGCAATATGCCCTTTCCCTCTCTCCTTTTCACTTTCTTTCCTCCTCCTCTCTCCTAAAGAGCGAACCAGAGAGCCTAGATTTAAGAGAGTGAGCAACTCGGACCATGGGGGAGCGTTTGCAATTTAATGGCGGACGCCTGTTGCCCATAGAGGCTCGTTCACATAATTGCGTTTGACTGCGTTCACACTGCTTGCGTTTAGCTGTTGCTACGGCGACCATTACGACTGACCCAATGGGGAGGCGAGACTCAACGCAGCGCAGTCGACGCAGCTGTGTGCGTTGCCTCGTAGCCGGATGATTAGAGAAGCGCGTGGAAAGGGAGAGACGCTTACAGACGATTCACGCTTTTGACTCCTCTTCGCGGCATGCATTGCAAACGCGGTTCATATCCCACGTGACCGCGATCGGACAGTTGGGAACACTCCGCAATCTCGGCGCACTGGGCGAACCCGTTGAGCGACGTAGCTCTTACTGTTTAACGTGCCCGGTCGTTAGACGACCGACAGACCCTGACAGTGGCGTCGTTAAGCCGCACTCAAAGTTGACTTCTCTCCCCCGGACGCTCGTAAGGTTTCGATGATCCCGGGTTTAGAAGGGTCGGCGTCTTAATGTCGTTCGGGATCACTTCGAGCGCGCGTTAACGAACCTGCCGGCCTTATCGTCCAAGTATACGTTCTCCCGCGGACAGCCCCTTCGCCGCGTTTTTATATCTCAGGAGCCAAATTTGGATGAAATCATGATCTTGCTAGAGGAAGATCGCTTCAAGTACTTCGCGTGTTGGGTCGTAAATGTGTTCTCGTCTCAGCCACGATTTACTCCTGCACAGGTCGGTTTCGAAATTTGCGTCTGACTGGGATCGACTGCCTTTGAGACGGTTGAAACCGCTCACACCACTAGAGCACACGAGCACTGTGGCGCTATCTGTCAGGTATAGTCTGGGAATAAAACCGATCTAGTATAGGCAGACTGGTTTCGCAGCATTTGCGAAGGCAAATCTGCGGATTATCTACGTGAAAGGGTCGCTTATAACATTGTAAGATTTGTTTTTACAAGCCCGTGGCGAAAGATTGGTAAGTACAAAAATAAGGAAAGATACGCCAACGGGAAGTGGGTGAAGAAAACTCGATGAATGGCGTCAGCGTCTGTGTATCATCTCGTCGCAAGATGCGTAAGCGGTTGAAAGGCAGCCGACGACTCTCAAATGCCGAAAGTTTCAGCCAGCCTTAACTAGGTTGCATAAGCTAGTGCTTGTCACGAAAATTGCAGTCAATAACACGAATTGAGCTACACTCCGTTTGATTTTAGGATGGTCCGCAGCGGACTCTACGAGCCGTTCCGACCAATCCAGAGCTGTATACGCATGACGTGACTACACGCTCTGGGTGTCGCTGCGCCCTCTTCAACGGTAACGTGACATTCCCACGGTAGTGACTAGGCCTCGATTGCTCGTAGCGTCCTTTGCGTTTCATTGGGAGGAGTGATCCACACAGCGCGTTTCGCAGCGTCTCACAAACATCGCGACGCAAGGACGCGGCAACGACAAGATGGGCGTTTCTTCCGCCTGGCGGCGAGTCTGCTTCAGTTCCAGCAGGTTCGCCGGTTGGGCTAGGGTCTGGGCTTTACTAACCATGACGTCATGCGCAGGCCTTGTGTTCGTAGGCGGTTCATCTGCGGCAGAGCAAAGAAAGCAAACACCACTTCCTCTTTCGGCTAACCGGCCGCCCGGCATTAGGCCTAGCCGACGTCGTTTCCACGACCGGTTGAACGGCGGCCACGTTAGTCCTAAGGTCCCTCCTTCTGACCCCAACGACTCTATACGCGGAAACCAAAAGGCCAGCGGGGTAAAAAAGCGCAGGGAAACCACAAGTCCATTCGGCAAAAGCAAAAGCGAGCGACTACGGCGGAACGCCGCGGATTTAATGGGGCAGACACGGGGACATGCATTGAGTGGTGCGCGCTCTCTACACCACGGTGCTGCATCGGGCAGGCAGTTATGTCGGTGACAAACAAACACGAAGACTTTTATACTCCTTGATTTCTTTTTGCTGCCCGGCGAGGGCTTGTTTGTCTCGGTCGACTGCGCAACCGAGGACGGCAGCGGAGGCTCAACTCGGTGCTGCGGCGTCTCGTGGAGCGGAAGGACGGAGAAGGCGGGCGATTGATGACGCTGCAACACGCGCTCGTTCAGAAGCGATCAGAGCGCGCGCGCCGACAGTTCCTGCTGTCCGACCTTCCGATGCC
Source organism: Ixodes ricinus (assembly GCA_037355805.1). NCBI lineage: Eukaryota > Metazoa > Arthropoda > Arachnida > Ixodida > Ixodidae > Ixodes > Ixodes ricinus. The sequence continues at coordinate 62,356 of JAZHYW010039648.1, read as the reverse complement.
GCGCTGCTCGATTCGACCGAGCTCTGGTAGACAAATGGAACGCACGAGTCGAAAGCCCGCCAAATGATACATCGTGCACGGACCTACAGCTGGACGACTTCCTACAAGATGTCTGGTTCTGCTGAACCGGAGCAAAGCGAGGGGTAAGCGCAGCGGTCTGTTTAGACGTATGACTTGTAGCCTCAGGCTAGCGTTGCTGCTTTGACTTCAGCGACACGGTATTCGAGAAATGGCGTCAACTGTTGTTGGCTTCTAACGCTGCGTTCGCGTGTGCGTCTCAGTAAGCAGACGCTTCGCCGCCATGGTGACGGTTACTATAGCGACGAATTTTATTCTGCAGGAAGAGATGGAGGTGTGGAAAATCAGGTGCGTGTTTCGGCTTTTCTGCCGGGCATTTTATTGAGCGAGGGCGGAAAAAATAGAGTTCAAAATAAGAATTTAACGCACATCATATGATAACTGCTTTTATCTAGCGCCTAATATTTTGACGAGGCTAAGGGTAGAATCCGTTTTCTATGACATCCTGTGGATCTTTCTTTTTCTTCCTAATATTGGGTACTTTCAGCAAACCGTTACCGTGTTCCGCGTACCGCAATATCACCCGAACGCGCGCTTAAAAAGCGTGCTTTGAAGTCTCCGGTTACCATGTTCCGCGCAAACCGTACGCGGAACACGGTAACGGTTACCTAAAAGTTCATATTGAGTATGAATGTATCAAACTACCCGTGTGATTATCTGCTTAGAAATTCTTACTTTAGAAGAAATTCTCCTGAAATGAAACAAAATTCATAAAGTATATCTCGCATTTCTCGTTAATGACATTAGCAGCGGGTCACATCGTGAGAGTTAGTTACTTGTTCGTCGCACAGGGTCTGATATTGGCGAAAATAAAGCGGTGCATAACTGCAGTGTTGCGCCATTCAAACTTTGCCCCAAAACTTCGCTCCAAAGAGTTCGGCCTTTGCTTCAAGTTTTGACAACGGGTTAGTCTTGTTTGTACATCTGAGATTGCTTACATGTACACCTCGTCTTGAAATGCGTCTCCAGTCCCCAAAGTCTTCCAAAGCGATACCTGCCGAGCGTTCTTCGATGAACATTCAAATTTTTGGCACTTTCACCCCCCAAAAATGCAGCTTAAATTTTTTTGAACGAGTATTAAGTAGTGTTTACAAGGATGAAAGAAACTGTCCACTAATTCTAAACACATAAAAAAAAAACTTATTCAACTCGAGCCACGAGGCAGACCCATAAAAGCTACGCCAAAATCATAAAAAAAACTACAGCTTTTTGATTTAGAAACAACAACCACAACAAGGAAACTATATTTTGGATCACAAAATAAATAAAAAGTGAAAAGTGTAGCGCGCGAGCAATCCCGTTGCGAAGCAGATAGGCACAAGCTGAGCCGATCGAGAACCAGGGACAAACGGAGAACGCCGAACGGAATGCGAGATCAAGATTCTTTTTCGCTCTCAGGGTATGCCGACAGCAATTTATGTGAAAGCCCAAAGCGACGGTAAGAAACACGCAGTTCACACTTCTCCGCACGAGAAGCGAAGAAGTCCGCCGTGGAACTCCGTCTCCAAAAAGAAATATTTGCCTCGAGTTCCTCTTCTTCGGGGTAACCTTCCATTATTGTCCGTATTCAAATAAAAATAGAAGTAAAAAAAAAGGTAGAGCCTACAGACCCTAACCAAAAATCCGGTTGCCGGAATCCTGAGCAGTTATATTTATTTATTTCTTTTATTACTATTCTGCTACCGCGATTTAGAGCAGACGGTGCCATCTTTCCTTTTCTCGTACAACCGAAGATAAGAAAAACGTAGAAGAACAAAGAGTGAGCTGCCAAACGGGTGCGCAAAGAAACATTCCTCGAGTGACGACACTTTAACAAAGCATTAGAAGATACCGAAGCCACCGAACAGATCCCCGTACGCTCGACGAGTTGGCGCCCCTGTTCTCACCACTCGCAAATGAAACGGAATCTCCGGAAAGTAACTTTCTTTTCCTCCCGCTTTTTTTTTTTTTGCTTTTTTTGCGGTTCGTTGGCAACATTGGGCGGTTGGCACCACTCGACAGTCGGAGCCCATACACACAACAAAATACGCACGAACGCGTAGCTTCGATTCTCTGAGACCTCAAATAATAATAATAATCATAGGAAGAAGAAAAGTAAGAAAAACAAAATAGACGCAGTTGTAAGAACTTGTGGCAAAAAGTCTGGGGTGCAAATAAATTCCGGAAAGACGCTTGAGTAAGAGAGGTAAAAAAAACAAAAAAAACTAAAATCATGGTTGATCCAAGCTGCAACCAACGTGGAATAAAGCTGGAACGCCGAGAAAAAAAAAACAAGAAAAAAACAACAAGTGGGAGACGTGGAATACAAATCTCCAAGATTCGGGAAGGTAACCTAAGAAAAAAGAAATAGAACAAAGGCAACGATGGAGTCGACCATGATGGGAAGTGAACGAAGGAGGAATTCGAAGAGTCTCCGTTTTGCGTGTTTAGTGTTATTTATTTATTTATTTCATTTTCTTCTCGCGTTTTCGCCGTCCGGAGGAAGAGCAAAGTTGAAAAGAACAGAAGGCTAAGAATGCAGAGCATGACGCTTCGACGTTCAGCCCACACAAACCAAAAATAAATAAAATAATAATAACAATAATAATACAAAAAAACGGTCATGGCGGGGGTTTTGGAGGAAGCCGGTAGAAGCGTGGTCGTCGAACCGAAAGGAACTCGACGGATTCGCAAAGGAAAGCAATCGAAATTCAGGGGTCTAAATTAGTTCTCCGTCCGATGCTGCTTCCTTCTCCTTCCGAAAGGGGGCGCTCTTTTTTTTTGCGTAAGCGTGTGTGTGTGTGTGTGTGTGTGTGGTGGGGGGGGGGGGAGAATCATTTTAACCCGTTCGAACAACAGCCGCCACGTACAAAAAAAATAAATTGAGTCGTGGCGAGAAAAATGAAGTCGCAAATCGGAGCCGCGGCAACCGCTCTACGTCTTTCGCAACGAGACAATCGAAGGTGCTCTGCGAGCACGCACGCACGTTCTGTGGTGCGAGAGCAGTTCTCGGGATCACGTTGCGTCACCCCCTGCGTCTCTGCCGCGGCCAGACGCAACGACTTTATAATAGAACTCCCGAGGCGCCGCACACTCGACTCGGGTCCGGAGGTTAGTTGCAAAAGAAGAGACTAAAAAAAAAATGCTACTTTTGGCGGTTCTTCTATCAAGCGCTGTGCGTCGTCGCGCTCCACTAGGGAGAGAAGCGAGAGGCCGATCTGTCTTTCTGCGCACCTGCTTAGTTTAGGTGCACCACTTTCGAAAGAGTCTTCCGAAGGCCGCTGGCTTGTAGTCCTCTGATGCAAGTTCAGGGACGGCGAGGAAACAAATTGCGTGCCTTGTCTCCCTGCATTTGGCTTAGGGCCGATTTTTGGTGCGCTGTTTTCTGCGGCAAGTTTTGACCAGCTTGTGGCCAGCTAAACTCGTAGGCTTTTCTAGTAGCCCTCTTGGGCGTCTGGAATGGCCTACGAGTAACTGGGATGAGGAAAGCAATTATAAGTGAGATATATCGGCACATCAGTGTTCTTGGAAGAAGGCGGGAAGACTGTAAATACGTATTTGGGCAAGCAATAAAAAAGAAATAAAATGGGTGAAAACCGAGTAACTTTTTACAAAAAAGTTGTTGCAGCTTTGTTCATTTGACCGAACGCGATGGAATGCGGTCGCTTTACAGGATCATCGTTAGTGAAAACAATTAGGAAAGGAAAAGGTGCGGTGATGAAATGATTGTAATGAACCGTACAGACAAATTATTTTTTTTTATTTTTTTTAAGTTGAGGACGACATCGAGGACGACGTCCTAGAGGACGACGTCTAGGACGATCTCAAGGGCAACCTCTTGAGACGACGACGTCAGGTCACTTCAGCTTCAGATACCGGCGCTTACGAGCTTACGCGACCGAGCCTTACGTGACCGACGCTTAACAGCTTACGTGACCGGCGCTTCAGTCAAGGGCGCTTGAGCCACGGGCGCTTCAGCGACATACGCTTCAGCCACCATCCCTTCAACCACGAGCGCTTTAACCACCATCGCTTCAATCACGAGCGTTCCAGCCACGGGTGTTTCGTGACCTTGATTACGAGACCTTGAGCGCGATTGGGCCTGTAAAGCTAGAGCTTTAAAACCAGGTGCGCATTACAGTGCGGCATTCACATTGAATACGTGCGTACAACGTCGCGCGAAATGATTGTGCTGCTTTAAGCGCGATAACATTTATTGGAGCACCAGACGGCGACATCACACGACTCTCTCCGTGAGCGGCTTGATAGCGCGCCCACTCATTGGTTAAAACGTGTCAAAGGAGGAGAGCACGTGTTTCGGGGCAATGGGTGCTGTGATTGGTGAAACATATTTGAACGGGTCGGGTGACGTCAGCGCGTACCAACTGCTCGCATCACGCCACAGCAGATGCTGTGGCGGGATCTGGAGGATGTGATGTAAGCACAGAACCGCGGCGCTCAGGAGGAATGCGCAGTGGCGCACCGTAGCGGTTATGTATGGGTATCTAGAAGTAACTCAGTATTCCTGCTGTCTTCACTGAGGAATACCAAGAACGGAGAGCTTGTCGGTCCACTGGAGAGCAGCAATTGCCGTAGCAATGCGTCCACGAAGAGCAACATGTGCGACGACGGGGAAGGCAACGGCAACCATTGGGGGTACCATTGTACATTCAGCTTTTAAACGAAACAGGTAAAGGATGTCGAATGCTCTCGGATTGCATCTCTTTTTGTAGCAACAAGAGAGAGGGCTGAGTCATTTTAGACATGAACTTGTTATGGAGAACTTTCTACATGACTCGTGGACTGCCTTCCTACGACTGTTGGGTCAGGCCTGAGAATCTTGCTTCTCTGCACACATAGTCTTAGTAAGGTGAAGCCGCACGCAAAAAAAAAAAAACCATAGCTAGCTGCATTTATATCAAAACAAGTGCAAGATAATGATAAGAAAATTATTGCAAAGGAGCAACAGAGCTTGATCAAGATTGGCAATAGTAATCCCCGGAGAAGAGGAACAAGGGAGACAGAGAACAAACACAAACCTACAAACACAGCTAGGTGACTGGTGCGCGACCGAAACTATCCGCCTGGTCCTGGTATCGAACCAGGGACTTTCTACATTTGCAGTGGAGCGCTCTACCAACTAAAGCTAACCAGGAGTTAGACTTCAACAGAGTAAACAGGTTTTATCAACTGCCACAAGTCTAACACTAACAAAGGTGAACGGCCTGCATTTTAAGGTTATGATGATAATGCAATTAATGCAAAGGTGCAAGAGAGCTTGACAAGAATTTTGTTGAAAATAATGTTCTTAGGAGGGGAACAAGGGGGACAAAGGACGAACACAAACCTCCAAACACAACTAGGTGACTGGTGCGCGACTGAAAAATCCGCCTGGTCCTGGTATCGTACCAGGGACCTCTGATTAGCTCAGTTGGTGAAACTCTCTACAAGAAATCGAGAGGTCCCTGGGGTCCCTAGCACTGACCCCGTACCAACCTCGTTACGGCATCAGTGTTAGCGTCTCCAAGGGTCAGGATAACACATTCCTACAAATCCACCAAAGAATCTTCCTGTTATATTTTTTCACCCCTTTCCTGTACTCTGTCTGTCAGAGTACGTGGACGCCCCTAGAACGGTCAACCAGTATCACTCATGGAAAGTACCACTCGTGAAAGGAACCGCATTCATAGCACTCGTGGACGGAACCGAATCAATCGTTTTACGACACCACACATCAGAGCCCACGCACACCTACTATGGAAGCCCAGAGCGTTTTTTTAAATTTCAAGCGCTTGTCCTGTGTAGTATCTCCTTGTCCTTGTCTTTCGCGCTTTTTAATTTTCGTAATGTTTAACCAACTAGGCGAACAAATCATTTTGCGAAGAACAACCGGCGACGGCAAGGCGGCAACTGAGCAGGCCCGCATTCCAATGTGCCGCGGCGAGTGCTCCTCTCTGGCTGCGCGCCAGCTCTGAGCGTGACTTTCACTAAGACAAAAGGGCTCGTTTTGACGAAAACTTGGCGGTGTCTGTCAGTTTGTCAGGGCCGGGAAGAGAGGGAAGGTTGACGCCTGCTGACGTCAGCGCTTCGGACAAACAGGAGCGTCTTTCGAGTCAACCTCTCCCCTGCTTCTCCCTGTCACCTCAGCGCTGACAAACGAAGAGCACCGCCGAGTTTTTGTCAAAACGAGCGTTCTAATAATAGCGCATTAAAAAAAGTATTTAAATTTTTGCTTTGTAGTGAGGCTGTTGGAGCATCGTAATGTAGAGTTTCAATCTCAATAATCGGGTTCAAGATATTATGATCGCAGAAAATAGCATCAGATGTGTGCAACAGACACTGACGTCCCCACTCCCCCCCCCCCCAAAAAAAATAAATAATAAAATAAAATAAAAATGCACTGCTCTGATTCGTGCGAAACAGATTGAGAGAAGCTTAGGTTTTTGTTTTTTCTACTATTGAGGTTTTAAAGAAAAGCTCTAATTTTGATAGTAAAAGAAGCTTGTGCGTTCGCTTTCTTTGCAGTATACAGAGATACGCAATGAATAGTGAACAAAAGAACGATTCCACCAATACTTTGACCAGTATCAACATCCTAGTGAATGGCATCTGCGCCAAGGCAATGGCGGCATTTTAGAGGATAAGGAAGAAGTATTTACTATTAAGAGGATGATGTGTGACGCCTGTACGTTCGTAGCTTCGGTAAAACACGATGTACAGTTTGATGCAACAGCAGCGTAAGCGTTTATTTCGGAGTATGCTCGAAACAATCTCTTGGCTACAAGTGTGTCCCTAAAGCATTTTGATGGCGCAAATTTAATCGAGGGTCTTGTGGGTCGCTTACTTTGTACTGGTCATTTCTTATGTTCGCACCCTCGAAACTAAAACAAATCGAGACATAATTATGGGGTGATCGAAGAACCGAATTCTCATCCGCCATTCATGCGCGAAAGTGACGGTGCACGGCGAAATACAGTCCCATTACCACCACTAGTTTGTTGAAAGTGAAATGCTTTTTGGGCCTCCCGACGGCACTGAATTTCGGAAAAGGGTCTATTACACTCCATCTCACAAATGTTTGCACTAAAACCAAAGAACCAGGCGTGTGAGCGAAGCTCAATGGAATGCCTTTGTTTGTATGAGTTTCTAAAGTAATAAAGTAGAAAGTGGGGCTAGTTGGTTTTGGTTGTACATAGTGTGGCCACGCGCTCGTGGCCACACGCTTTCGTGCACGTGCCATCGCCTCCTCTATACTCACAAAGCCTAGCAGTTCAATGACGGAGCCAGAGAGTGCCCGGTCGCAGATTTGGAGCGCGTGGATCTGGTAGCACAGGGCGTTTCTCGGGGAGCCTGTAGTCAGCGCACAGCTTTTGCAGCGGCGAGGACCCCAAACATGGTTTTCCCACCCGACGAGAAAAGAAGCGGTAGCCGCGAGGAACGCGAGAAGCACGAGCGGACATTCCATCGCTCGGTGACAAGTGTACGTTTCGGCGTCTCGCCGCAGCGGGGCGCCCGTTACATGGCTCTCCTCCAATCCGTTGTCTGCCGCTCTACCTTTTCACTTTCGGTGGCCGCGTCTCGTGGCGATCTGCCAGGCTCTGTCAGTATAGAGGAGGCTACGGCACTGCAGATGTTTGCGAGATGGAGTGGAGATTAGGAAAGGGCGATGGGGGTGCTCAGAGACAGCGAGCCGGTGAAACGTCAAGCGCATCGGTCGTCCCTGCGTAACACTGCTAATACGTCATATAAAATAGAGTCTAAATACATCGAACAAGGCGTGTTCTTTTTTGTATGACTATACTGTCAGACTAATCATACAAAAACTTCGTGCAAACTTGTTCGGTGCATACGTATCTGTAATAAAGTAGGCAGGCTTTGTACACGCTCGACGCGTTCCTGGAGATAATTTTGTCACCATATCTGCAGCGCATACCGTGACATTCGTATTGTGTACAAGCAGGTTGACTGTCGCTATAAAGCCGGGGTTACTCCGCTTATAGATCGCAAGAAAGACAGTCTGCACACGGACTCGAACGCGCGTCACCGCGAGATCCGTGCTTCGGAACGCCGCCTGGCAGCGAGTTCGAGGAAAACACTTGGGCACGCGGCATTCGAACCACGAATATTGTGGTGACTCGTGTTTGCCGACTGTCTTTATGTATGATGCATGAGCGGCGTGACCCCGGCTTAAGAGTCCAGAGTTGAGGGTACACTGATGATGCATCGTGCATAGGACACTCTGGAGACACAAAACCTAAACGCGTTTTCTTTCTTTTTTTTTCTTGAATGGCAGTTTTGTCACATTGGTCATACAAGAACTGCGGGTAGACCCGTTCGGAGCATGCGTTCGCATAGAGAAAACACGCTTCGAATATGCTTGACATCTGCCCGGGGATAATTGTGACATCGTGTCTGCAGTAAACATTTGGCCTTTCGTATCGTGTATGAGAAGTCTGACTGCAGGTTTCTATTGCTCGCCATTGTTGACTGTCTTCGTGTTCTGCAAAAAAATAAACACGCGGACTTTTTTCTTTTTGAGCGTGTCTCATTAGATTTACGTGCCAATACTAATTGGTCGTACTTCACACCGCACGACTCGATAGCGTGATACTTAAAACTCTTTCGCAGAATGGGCGCATTGTTTCGTTATCGTGGCGTGCATCGCGGCACCATTAGCGGACGCGAGCGCTGCGCAACGGTCGGAGATAGCGGCTCCAATTACGTGGCTGAGGCACACACGGTCTCCAAGGCTGTCACGCTCGCCGTGCCGACCGCAGTTCTGGCCGCCTGGACCGAACTCGACTGGGACGCCGAACCCGTCGTCCAGACCTCATTAGAAAATCGCGCTTCGGGCGCACAAAGCACCGATTACGGCAGTGTCTCGTACTCGCACGGAAGCCTCCGGACGAGCTTAACTCGAGAGACGCTTCGAAGCAGACGATAACCGACCAAAATCGCAAGCTCATTCGGTCCTGGCTAGAAGCACCGAAATGTTTCGGTCTCGCCCTCTTACGATTTCTTTCCGTGACGTCACGACCAGGATTTTTTTCTCGGCGACGTCACGAGCTGTGAGCCAACTAGTTATCATCAGTTGCGACAAGTTCGACGCTGTTCTTAAAAAATACTTAAAACAACAAACAAATATCAAACAGTGCAAGTAGACGCGTTTGACCAATACTAAGTTAAAGACAAGGCCTGTTCTGTTACCCTTCAAACGTCATCATTAGTGGACCCACGTAGCGCGTCAGCATCGCTGCCAATGTGTCGTGCAGCGTCGTACAACGAACGTGAGGCAAACGCTGACGGCGACGCCAAGACGGACGTGTCGGCCGCTTTGCCGTGCCTAACGTCGAGCTTCGGCTCGTTTGCCGCTTCGGGTGGGTCGGGGATCTACTAATGATGACGTCATTCGCAGGCCTTGTCTTATACCTTACATCGGCGTCCACCCGTCACCCGAAGGTCGGCCGCCGTCGGGCATCATCGAAGCGCACTAAAGAAAGGCGCGGTCAGTGGAGCTGCGGCCGCGGCGTCACCAAGCCGGTATATCCCCGTTATCTGCCCGCGCCACAGACACGTGCGTCCAATGACCACGTTAATTACGGAACCGGCCGAACCCCGGGTCCCTCCCCGAGCGGCGCTGTAACCCCGGGATAAGCGTAGAACGAGGCCTAGCAGCAGCACGCGATGCCTCGGCTCACATCGACCCCCGACCCTCCGAAGGGTCCCAGGCCAGAGCTGGCCTCGACGGAGGGCGGGTCGCCGCCCGGAGAGTTTTGACCGACAGCGTCATCAATCTCGGCGAGTCACGCTTTGTCCGGCCGTCGGTGAGAGCGCCGGCGACGGCCCGAGGTCGAGGGACCCACCGGCGTCGGACGCAGTCCCGCCGATAAGCCCCGCTCCGGTGGACCCTCGCGGCTCGGCGCGCTCTTCGGACAAGTCGTGGCCTCGAACTACGTTGCTAGGAAAATGTCTCCGACTGGTGTGTTTGGCGTCTTATTCGGCCCGTGCATCGAAATTGGTTTTGAAGTGGCAACACACGTCCGCTAGTTTTAGCGGTACGTAAGTCCGTTAAACGTAGCGGAATGTAGCGCGACTCCTGATCTCGTAAAAACTCACAGACTCACCACTTTCCAAGTGGTTCGATTCGTGGATTCACGTGCCTTCCCTACAAAAGTAATAATAATAAAAAAGTTAGTTTCAATCGCGTCGTACTGTCACAGCTCTCGAAGCGCGTAAAACTCTCCGTTCGCACTTGGTACGTCGTTCTGTAGAATATGGATTCAAGAAAATACGGCAGATACTCGACGACGCTCGTCAAGCTCAAGCACTGCTGTATGAATCACACAGACGACATTCTACAGACATCAGTCACCGCGACATCCGTGGTTCGAATGCCCCGTGCCAAGTTCCTCCTTGAACTTGTTGCCACGAAGCATTCGAAGCACGGATCTCGGTGTGACTTGAGTTCGAACCTGTTAGCAGACTGTGTTTGTATGAAGTATAAGCAGCGTGACCCCGGCTTTGGCAGCGTTGTCGTACCCCTGAACGAAACAACGCGACGGACACCAAAGGAGGGGAATCAATCGGCCAAGGGCTCACCGGAGCGCCGGTCGGGCAACGAGTTCCCTCGAACTCGCCACCTCGCGCGCACTTCAAACGCGAGTAGTGCGCGACAGCCGCGCAAACAACGTCTGGCCCGCTCTCCCGTCCGCTCCATTTCGTCTCGCCGTCCCGCCCCGTTTTTTTATGCCATAGACCACAGAGGAAACTACGAGCCACCAAAGCCAATCCAGTGCCACGCGTGTCTCGCGGGACTTCCAGGAAAGTCGCAGCGACACGCTTGGCGAGTGGTCACGTGACGTGTTCCCGGCTCCGGATTGGCTGTGATGGCTGGTAGCGTCTGCCACGGTCCATGGTAAGGTGAAACAGAGTATAGTGTATAAACATCTGTTGCACCCCTAAGCTAAGAAACCCGGTGGGAGCTATACACGCTTGCCCGACAACTGGACCGTCGCCCTTTGAATACGCAATCCCTACCTCTGCGCGTGGAGGGAGACGGGAGGGTGATCACGTGGTGAAAGATGGGCGTATGAGTGGTTCAGCGCGTTCCTAGCTCTCACCGCCCTGTCAGCTTAGGGAGTGAAGCGTAGTATAGCTCTTGTCCCCTGTACTCCCCTCGCCTGTCTTCGGTTTTCGTGCACCGTTTTGTTATCGTCCAAGTATAGCGTCCGCATCGCCACGCCGCGTCGCGCCTAAAACCCGCGATGGATCAAGCGCCCACGCCAAGCAGCAAGACGGAAAGAGGGGACAAGGGAGGTTCAGAGCAACAAGCGAGACAAAAGGAAAACGAGACAAGAGGCGATGCAAAAAGGCCCGACGAGAAGAAATAAAGAAAGAAAAAAAACGTCGGGAAGAGTGTGTCCGTTCGGCGGCCGACGGCGCCCACGCGCAACAGGCAGGAGCGCCGCTCATCCATCAGACGCGGCTCAGGGATCGAGCACCATCAGCGTCGCTCACGGCGGGGCACCCGTTGCAAATTGCCGAGCCGCAGTAATTTGATCAGAGGGGCTGGCTGCCTGCTGCTGCCGCGGGTCGCTGTCGCGAGAAAGAGGTCTGCTCGCGTAGAGCCGAGACAGGCGGCGAGCGCAGGAGTGCGGGACGCTAAGAAAGCAGCCGGGTGAACGGCTCCACGCGGAATAGTCTCGAGCGCTTCAGAAATTAAAAAAGAAACGGCATCTGAGCAACATCGAGCAACGAAGAATCCGTCATTGCCATCGATCTCGACGAGTTACAAAGTCGCGGTACCCTTTCGGTTGGTTTCATCGCTCTTTGATTCCTGGGTATAAATTATACACTTCTTGTCCAGAGTGATCTCGGCTCTCAGGGTTGAAGCTCTTTAGTACAATAGTCACTGAGAGGATACGAACGACTTGGAGGATCTTCATTTGTCACGTCACGAGTTTTCTAGCTTCGATAACTCTTCGGCACCTTGTGACCATCGAGCATGTTTGCGCAGCTCAAGTGCGGCAAAAATCAACGAGCGCGTACCGGAGCTCGGGCATCACGAAAGAAAGACGCCTTATCGCTCTCGTTTTGTCGCTGACAATGAAACATTTCACGAAAAGCTTCTGATAGTGTGCCATTTGGACGATTTGTGACCATGGCGTCAGCTTTTCTTTGATTTGGGTTTATCGAACATGACGTGCTGGGCTGTGGTGCTGCACTCTCGGGCCTTGCATTGCAACGCGTCTGAATATAGCACGAATACCCTAGATCACGTGGGCATCCTTAATCAAAATTAAGTGTGAAGTTGAGGTCGGGCTTCACTGTGGTTAAGGGTGTCCCGTGGACATTCTAAACCGCGGTTACGCTTGAGTGTGGTTAGCCGTTACAGACACTTCTACTCTTTTAAGTGGACACCAGTTCTACCCTAGATACCTCCAGCTGCAGTTAAGGGTGCCCGTTTAACTGGGTTATAACTAGTTGTAAATGAATGACCGTCCGTGACCGCGGGCCTGCGGCCACGGACGGTCAGATGAATCTATAAAAGAACTGATATGAAATACCCGAAAACTGATATGTGACATATAAAACTGATATTTATTATCCAAATCTGATACGCGACATATGAAACTGATAGGAAATACCAAAAAAACTGATATACGACATATAAGAACTGATATGCTTATATAAGTTCTGATATGAGAATGTGTCCAATAAGCATATCAGAAATAAATTCATATACTTTCTTTCAGTATACGACGTGCCGTGCGGGGAAGCAAACACGTGACTTCGAACCGCAGTGGAGCGGCTTGTTTTATTGGCTTTCAAATAATTACGGCATCAGCGTTTATTTCTTCTAAGAGATTCATCCCCTGAGCCGTTCAAAATACTCTCAGAGGTATGACATTACTGAAAACATATTAACATGCAGGGAATAAAATTTATTGCTTAGTTGGTCACCGAGAAAATCCGTAACTTCAAACCGACCAGTATAAAAGGCGGAAACGCAGATCTTAAAAGTAGTTAAAGGTTGTGCTGTCGTATTCATGTTTGTTGTGTCGTGCATGTATATGTGCTCAATGTATACGTTCGGCTGATGCTAGCGGTATGCGTAATGTATCCACATGTGTGTATGATTGATGCCTAAAGAGCCCGAACTGCAATAGGGGTTCGAACAAAACAAATATTTTTGGAGCAAATGAATTGGGTGGTACCTAGAGCCACCTAGCCTCGCTGAACTTATATGCGACATATGAAACTCACATGGAATTCCTAATAAGTTCTGTTATGAAAAATGTGTCCAATAAACATACCAGAAATAAATTCATATAATTTTTTTTAAGTAGGGGGTGCTCCGATCGTAAGTGATTTCCCGTGATTTGAACGCCAGGAGCCTGTTACTTCAGCGAAAGTACACTAAGAAGGTTTGTGTGTGAAAAAGAAGCCTACTCCACCGAAAACAATGTTTTTCGATAAATGAATTGCTCCTAAGAAGAGACTCGTAAACCGCACACGCTTACAACTCTGATCACTCAAAAGAGAAACTGGAATTCCCATCACTATCCTGCCCGTTCCAATCAGGAATAGCGAAAAGCATCGTACCGGTTACCGGTGGTGTACTACACTCTAAAAAAAAAAGTATCACCTTACACCCTTTTGTCCCATATAATGCACCCCAAAACTTTAGTACAACGTACAGAGCCCTATAGTCGAACAGAAGGCCCTAAATTTTACGAAGGGCTTGATAACGGCGCGATATAACATACTAAATACTTGAAGTATGTTTCAAAGACCACAGAAAGAAAACACTGAGGTTTTGCAGTAGGGCCGAGAAAACCCCATTTATTCTTTTTTTGTAGTCAGTAAAACGTGCATTAACTATTTTACTAAGTTGTACCACACGGCTATCAAACCTCTCGTGAAAGTTAGCACAAATCGACTATAGTGCGCTCTACGTCGAACTGAAGTTTTGGGGTGTAATATATGGGACAAAAGGGTGTAAGAATACACCCTTTGTTTTGAGTGTACTACTGCGTGATGAACGTTAAATACCCCTGGCTAGCAGTCGTGATGCACTAGCCGAATGTTTTTATATACAACGTAAAACAGTATCGCGACACCTCAAAGGCAAGGCGACCTTACGCTGTCCAAACCAGGGGTGTAAAACGGGAGTAGAACGCGACAAATCGTAATCGTTGACATCGGTGTTCCCAAAAGAAGGAAGAAAGAAAAGCTCGACAGAACAGTGAAGAAAGAAAGCGTGCCAAAGGTTAGGCGTGTTTCTTTTGCCGCGAAGAGTTGAAGTTGTTCGAGTGCTCGTCAACGTTATTTTGATACAATGTGCGACGCTGACGTTCTTGACCAAAATAAAGCTAGAAAAACACTAGGTACAAACCTCGCGAATGACGATTCCCCGCTTCTCTTGTGTATATCAAAGCGTCGCCAGTAATATGGTCCCATCTGGTGAAACTCCGTCCGCGTCTATTCCCAGCCATTCCGAAGCGGCCGAAATGCGCGGGGGCTTTCTTTTTGTATTATTACATTACCTCAATGGTTCAAACACGAACTTCTGAAGTACGTTTCTTTCTTTTTTAAGGCAAGACAGACGGAGGCGCTCGGTGAATCCACCTGAACCGGAGGACGCCGGTAAAGCCAAGAGGAGAAGCGGCTAAAATCGACCGTCGGGGGTTTCGATAGAACGGACTCGATTCCCAATCCGCGCCTGACAACAAAGAAAGCGGGCCCCCGCTGTCCCGGTGGAAAACGAAAGCCTCCGACGATGCCCGCACAAAGCAGCTGGCCAGGGATGGAATGGAGTGAGGGAGAAAAGGGAAGAGGAGGGGGAGGGGGGAAGGTTAGTCCCCCGAAAAACAGGGGTAAACAATTCGTTCGCTCTCTTGGCCGGGCCAGAGGATTCTTTGTGGAACACGATTGCCGGTGGCTCAGTCAATGACCAGCGGGAGATCTCCTCCGTTCGCTTTGGAGAATTTCGGGACCGTCTTCCGATCGCCGCTCCCGTCTCCCCTTTCGCCACTCTTTTTTTTTTTCCTGTTCCTCGGCTGAACATGGACACGCTGTTGCCATCGTTTTCTCGATCGTCCGCGCAGCTCGGCTTTTCTGCACTGAGGCCCGTCGGAGCCCGCTTTCAAAGAGTCGCCTTCTCTGCTGGTGGGGTAAAGCTGGGCCCCTTGATGGCGCGCGCTCTGTAACATGCCTCGGCCTACGTCTTTCGGCGGTCCTGCCCGCATTTGTACAACTTGCGGCGTTGGCTGTTTAAATAGTGGTCGAAGGGGCCTTGATAGGATCCAGCACAGATAAATTCTAAAAAAAACCACCTCCTCCCCCATACAGAAATGTACAAACAAAAATTTTGCGCAGAAAGGCAAATAGGCAGTGGAAAGATCCAATAGAAATACAGTGATGCGCGTTATATGGATTCTTCAAAAATGAACAAGGTATCAATGAGCGGGTGATCATATCATAAGCACATTAAACGAGGGAAAAAAACGCGTGTGTATGTCCGTCCATGTTCTCCAACTAAATGCGTGTACTTCAGAAGGAGTGACTCGCTGAAGCTTCAAAACGGTTCCAGAAATGTACACGTAAGCGTTCCTGCAACAAACGAAAACCGTCAGGTGAACGTCGTAGCGTTATGTCCGCAATATAGTCATCGGATCCTCTTTCTGGTTTTCTGCGAGCGGTGCGAACATCCCGTTCACATCGGCACACACACACAAAAGCGATCTACCGATGTAGAGATCGAAGCGAGGCGATGCGCGGCTTACCCTTTCTTCCTTCCGATATCTGCGCATAATAAAAAGTATTCGGGGTGGAAAACAAACAAACGAAAAGCCAAAAAAAGAATAGAAGACGGGTGATCTAGGGACAGGCGGCGAAAGCGGCGGGCGAGGGGGAAGAGCGCTGACAGGCTGGGGCCCCTAAAAGAAGTGAAAGGGAAGGGGGAGCGCTGTCCTGCAGCGGAAGGGGAGAAGGAGGGGGGGGGGGCGAGGTCCAGCTTGTCGCGGTTCCCGCGCGGAGCGCGCCATGAATACCAAGGGGACAGAAATGCCCGATCGTCGGTCAGCGCTTTCGGCGTGGCTCGACCCGACGAGCGGATCGAACACGGGCGTCGCGGTCGACCGATTCTCTCCCGGACGCCGCCGGACTCGCTCCGTGGGAGAAGCTCTCGCCGCCCCCCCCCCCCCCATTTCTGAACCAAGACGTGCTTCGCGATCGGGAGAATACCGCTGACCCGGGGGGGGGGGAGGAGTGGGCGCGTTGGGAGCTCGTCCCGGAAACCGGACAATTGGAGCGTCAATACTGAGACTCGAACATTGTCTATATGATAAAGGAAAGAATTTAATTTGATGATCGAAGGGCACGGTTTCTCTCAAGTCCTTGCGGCGCGCTCGAAGAATGAGGCACCCTTCCGCGTCTGGCGGAGGTGCCTTGTTTACAAGAGGTCGGTAAAATTCAAGAAAAGGCAAGAAATGTCCCGTGTGGTAAAAACGAAGCGACCGGACAGATATGAACGGCCTTGCGGTAAGCGCGGCCGAGAACGACTGTGTTTCGGGAATGGCTTTCCTTCCGAGCGTGCTCGTGGAAATAAGAACTTTACGTGGTATCTCGCGCCTGCACGTCGTAGAACGCGGCAGTGATACGCGCATGATGGAGCGGAAAGACGTGCATATTCAAATACAATTAAGCTGGATTTTCTTCCTATCTAGATTCCAACCCAATTCCTGCTTCGTGCACGCCTTACTTCCGCGCAGGTTGCCGCACCACTCCCTGGATCGGTGTCAACTGTAAAGTGCCGACTGCCCTCCGATCAACACTCCCGATGGATGGATGGATGGACGTTAACGGCTGTACATTTTATAACCGCGGTAGCTTGCGCCACCTAGCATAAAAAAGTGTGATTTCTTTACTTGCCTGTTTAGGACAATTTTCCTTTCGCTGTTCATTTTCGTAACTATCATAGGACCACGATGTTTAAAAAAATTGAAGAGCTGTACTTCGTCGAAATTTTTTGCTGCTACCCGTCTCGAAGAACGACACAACGCACTGGTTCAACAACACGTTGACATTTAATGACCATTATCGCCTCCTCCGCGACAACAAGAGCCCCGAGCGTACGCTTCCACGACCTTTTATCACCGGTTGAGCGCCGCTCGCCGCTGATAAAATTGCACTTGGTCCCCTCGCGGTTGAAATATGAACGATTTGGCACGGGGGCCACCTGGTCCAACGTTCTGGATCCCAAGCTGCCCACAACTTCTATACACGAACTCATCTCTGTTACGTCACGGCGCGGTGGTGGCGCGTCGGTCGCACTTCCGGTCTGGGGCTGTGGGCGGAAGGCCCCATGTGAGGCGTGTGTTCCTGCGTTGTTTTGAAAGGAACCTGACGAAAACATGCCTTTCGTCAAACCACCGCGACTGGGGCTGTACCAAAAGAGTCGAGAAAGGTTTGAAGATCAGTTTTCATGTTCTCGGTTCGTCCGAGAACGTGGATATGTGCCGTAAAAATGGTAAACCAGACGCCGCCCAACCACAATTGCTTGGGCGGGAAGCACTTTGGGTTGAATTCACGGATACTTGTGGTCATCAGATTTATTTGTTTTGTTCCAACATTAACGCCGGAAAACCGTCAAGTTGTACGGCCCACCTGCGGACTACGTTCAGTGCGTCTTGAAGTTCGAACGGCCGTCTGATCGTTGGAACTGTCGTCTGCTCTTTCAAACGCTTCTGCTTGTCGTCTGCTCTTTTAGACGACACCGGCCCGTAGACCAAATGTTGGCCCGGTACTTGCGATAAGAAGTAAGTGCAGGCTTCAAAAGACTGAAGTTTGAAGGTTGGTACGCAGGCTCGACGTAAACAGTAGATACAAGGAGATGTTGATTATTGTTACCAGCGGCCATCACCGACTTGTTATGCCTGATTCACTTCGTCCGGTTCTGCTTGCGATTTTCAGCTATCAATGTCGACCATCTCAGCTACGGTTCACGCTTTTGCAGCCCGAGCGACGTCGCGACTGAAAATTGCGAGCGAAATCTCATCATGTGAATCAGGCTTTAGCGTACATTCTGCGGCGTCCACGTGGAATGGATCGCCGCATGTCAGATTATTCACGCGAAGCTTTTGCGGTGTAACGAGCCTCGTTAATTTCGCTGACGCCGCTCATGTAGTCAGGCATTGCCAGGAAGACGTAAAATCAACAATTCGAAAGCGATAACGAGCAGGGGGACTCACACTGACGCCGATAACATCGCATTTCAATGGTTTGTTTATGGGCGACGGCGAGCTTGTTGCCCACACCCCCATCGCGCATGCGCGGCGCCGGTGGCGTCCGCTAGGGGCGCTCCGGGCGCTCCGGTTTGTTTGTAAACATGAGTTGCAGTGTATAGACGTTTTTCGTTTCCTTTCTTTTTTGAAATAAAACCTACGTGACTGAAGAGTCACGTGGGTTTCATAACTGGGTATTTGGGACGAAAAAAAACAATTATACATTTCAACCTGGAATACGCGAGCAAATATAGGTGAGGCAAAAACAAAAACGTGTGACAATCACCCATTTTTTTGTTGTTAACACCTTAGTGGCGTGGAGAGATCAAAACCATGTTTGATAGAATACCAAAATTCACGGCATTTAAGACGGCTGCTCGCCTCTGTGAAAAAAGGCCCCTGATGCCTCTATTGCCTTTTCTTCTAAGCATCGGCACGGCGATTCGGGGCAGCCTTTCTAAACTCTATCTAATTTGCAGATCGCACCCGCGCGTTTCACAAACAAAAAAAAAGGAGGAGAATGACTAAAAAACAAATCGAAAGCTTGGGGTGCGGAAACGAAAGGTGTCCGACGCGGCTCCGATTGTGTCGTGGCGCGGCGTCCCGGGAGCCATTAGGGCCATCTCCGTCTCGCCTCGGCGTCGCCTGTCCACCGTCCGGCGGCGACGAAAGGGACGACTCCGGGCGACGAGCCAAACCCTTCTGATGGACTCCGGACTCCCTGCACGGAGCACGGGCGTCTGCGTCCCGTCGGAGGAAGCGACCAGCGAGGACCCCGGAAAAGCTGGATTTCCAACACGTCGGAATTTGCAAAGTCTACTTTTAACGCAGAAAGTGTTTTATCGGCCACCTTGTGCAAAAAGCACAGGTTCTTACACCGTGATCATTGAAGAGCCACACAGTTCTGCTTTGAAAGTCCAATGAATCAGACAAACTAAGAGCCCTTGAGAGTTGCTGTTCATTTGCTCGACGTCGTGTGGACTACAAGCTTTTCCCTAAAATTCTGACCAGTCACTTGGACAGACTGCCTACAGTAAGGCTCCGTGTGAGCCAACAAGTGTTGAAGTGGACAATGATACGAACCTCGATTTCGAACGATATTTATCAGACACGACGACCTTAATTATTCATTCCCTGTGCATCACTTTGGTGCACGCCAATTGATAATGGATATTACAGTGAACGTGCATAGGAAACTAACCCCCAGGTTTGCCGTTTCAAAGTTTATTCTTAAAATACACCAGGTTCGGAGCCGTTATCTAAAAACATTAAATATTTATAACATTAACCTTTATGTCATATATTCGTATTAAAATGTTATTTCAAATGATACCTAAATATTTCTTTGCTTTATTTAAAAAAATTTAAATTTTCATGTCGCTCTAAACCTGTCCTAAAGTACAAAGTTAAGAAATTTCAGGGGCAAAAAACAAATAAAAAACCGCCGTTTTTGATTTTCCGGAAATTCATAGCGATAGTTCTCCGCCATTCACTTGTGTTAATTAATAATAAATGCATGTTGCATCATCTTTTTTCTTCAATGTTTCAGCGCTCCAAAGTCTACCTACCACGCCGGTATGTTCGCCCATGTCCACAGACGAGATCCTATTTTGATTACGTGTATTTTATGACTAGATACATTTTGTGCGGTATTCGGGTATTGGGCTTTAGTTGAAGTATTCTACCAATTAAAAAATACCTGCGTTCCTCGTTCTTCGTATTTATTTAACCAATAAACCTGTTTTGCATTTTAAAATTACCAGTTTTCGGAGCTTTAGCTGAATTTTTTTTCACTTGTAATCACTACTACTACCATTTTTTACAGAAAGTAGTAGAAAATTAAGAAGGGCGGCGCAAATTATCTGCAAATATTTATATTTATATTCGCGTTGAAGTGGAAATGCTTGAGTCACCAAGCTATGTT
Organism: Ixodes ricinus; assembly: GCA_037355805.1. NCBI lineage: Eukaryota > Metazoa > Arthropoda > Arachnida > Ixodida > Ixodidae > Ixodes > Ixodes ricinus. The sequence continues at coordinate 42,088 of JAZHYW010039648.1, read as the reverse complement.
ACACTTCTACTCATGACGGTTCTAGGTCCGCCTGACCACTAGAAGACTTTCACTGAGACGTCCGTTAATATTAAAGAAAAAATATTTGTGATTATTTATCAGAGTAAAATAAAATATATATATATATAAAATGTAAAAAAAAAGTGCGCAAGGTTATCGAGCGCTCTGGCTTCCCGCGTTGGTGTCTTGCGGTTCGTTTTTTGTTCCTCTTCAAACCAGACTGACAAATTCTCCGAAGCACTCACATGTACTGGAATAATTTGTAACAACAAGTGCGGGATAATCAGTAAACTTCGAATGTAGCAAATAAGAAATGCATGCACTGATTGACGCTCTCTCAGGGTCGCAGCGTTCCTGGAGGAGAATTCGAAAGCCCTTGCGGCATAAGTTCGACTCCGGCTCTCTGACTGTCTTAGTTTAGGTACGTGGCAGCGAGCTCTCCTTGAAGCAGCAGACAAAACTAGGCCTGATTTTCTTCCGGCAAAAGAGTTGATAACCGCGTTGTCAGTGCGTTTGAAGGATGGCGTCCTACCTATACGTAAGCTGTTTTCTCGCTTTGCATCATTCGACGTGTCAGCTCGGAAAGCAAAGCAAAGCCGCTAAGCCTCAAAGACCACACGACCACCCAGGAAACCAATTTTTAGAGACACGAGGTTTGAAGGGCATCCGTCGTAACCCTGTCCCCACGTGCATGCGGTTTGCAAAGGGACATGCTATCGCTTTGACTCGCTGGCGGCACCGGTGCTATACAACACTTTTGTCAATATACTAACGTCCCCAGGAGCCAATGCGGTCGTCAAAAGCGAAATGCCTCGAGCCCGAAAAGTGGCGCGCGCAATGCTGGCGGAGCCTTTCTATACCCTGTTTCATCTTATGATGTACCGCAGGTGAAAGCTACAAGCAAGCGCGAGCTCCTCGCTCACGGCACTTCTCGTTGGCACAAGCTCTCGCTCATTAAGGGCAGCTGCAAGTGCTATGAGCTCGCGCTTTTAGCCTTCGCTGCGGTACAACATAAGGTGAAACGGGGTATAATCAGCGCTAAATCAGAAAGGCGGCGGCTCAGACTGGAAAGCAAACATCACATGTCCTACGGTGGTGGCCCCGCTTCTGAACCTAAAGAACCAGAGACGGCATGGATCAGGAAACATCTGGCTACGGGAACCAGAGACGGCATGGACCGCAGAGCACACGCAATTATCGCCTGTTTTCTCCCGGTGCGCTTTTTGTGAAATAACTGAGTGCTACATGCTTAGACTTACTCTGTACGTTTCGTTGAGAAAAGCTAATAACAAATTTTTTTCCCCTCTTTGTTTCCCCTGTCGTGCTTTCGGGAGGTTGGCGGAGTCTTTGATCGTAAGACAAGACAACACGCGCGCAGCGTTCATAAACAAACAAAGGGGTTGCCAGTCCCTTGTAGTTGCTTCTGACAGTGTAAGTCTTCAGCCATGGCAGGGACTTACAGCGTTCCTAGAAAATTTTGTGCTGACAATTTTAGTAAGCACAAAAACAAGATAGAATAGGAGAAAGTTTCGCAGTGTGTAATGACCAGACAGACGTCAGGTCGTTTATGGGCACAATAAAGAGACATGATGATGATGGTGATGATGATGATGATGATGATGATGACAGTGATGATAATGATGATTATTATTATGATGGTGATGATGATGATGATGATGATGATGATGGTTATGATGATATGGATGCCGATTCTTTGAAGAGGATCGGGCACAATCTCTCAGTCTCGTGCATTCCATATTTGTAGCCACATTCGGAGTTGACCGATTTTCTTGCACTCGTTGGAATTATTGCAGCGGAGGTGCATGAGTTCTTCATAGGATTCGTCAGTCTGCTTTGAAGAGGGACAAAAGACGGATTGCTCAAGACGCCCTCCTGACAACGCTGGTCAACTATATTCCGTTTCACTTAGGGTGCCTCAATGTCCTTCTGTTTAGAGTGATGCCACCCTTTGTAGTACCCGATGCCGACAGCACGCGCTCACGGGTAAAATACAAAGAAATCGACGAAAACAAAATGTCGCCATAGCACAATCAGCGCCACAAACGCGTGCAGGGACACGCTCTTTCACGCGCTTCTGAACAAAAAAAATAAAAGTGTGGGGACAAAAATGGCCAGATGTCTCCACCCTAAGCAAAGCGCACATGGAGGCACCTAGTTTCACCTTATGTTGTACCGCAGCAAAGGCTAGAAGCGCGAGCTCATAGCATTGGCAGCTGCCCTTGGTGCACGAGAGCTTGTGCCGCCGAGATGTGCCCCAGAGCAAGGAGCTCGCGCCTGTAGCCTTCTCCTGCGGTACAACACAAGGTGAAACAGAGAATAGTGTGTTCGATATCTTTCCTCGTATTTTTTTTTTATTTTTTCAATTTTATGTTTTTCGTTTTACTATATTAAATTATTACAAATATTTTTAATTTTAACGAACTTCTTACAGAAAGTCTCCCAGAGAGTGACAGGTTTACCTTGATCAGCCGCACTAACAACCGACATGAACTGCAGTGTAATACCTTAGTTACACGGGCGCTTTGAACTAGTTGAGTTCAATCACAGTTATCGGCGCCAACTGTGATTGAACTGAACTGAACTGATATATCTTGGGTGAAACCAGCTGAACAAGGGAAGGAAGATGACAGGAGAAAAGAATGGTAGAACCGCCCGCTGGTTACCCGCTTTTCCCCTTAGTTAGTGAACTGATATGGTGCTACACGGCTCTTTAGAACCCAGTTGAAGCTAAAAGGAAACGTAGTTCTTGTACCACGTGATCAGTCTAATTGTTAAAGTTATTTACTCGGAGACACACCTTTATTTATTATAAGCATATCGTGCAATATGTTCAATACCTTGTTGCTTTTTAGCGGCGTTTACACGGCGACCAAAGCAGAATCAGGGCTAGGTTGCGCATATCTTAGGATAGGTGGCGCAAACTACCACCCGCTACGATAGGTGCAGCCATTACTATTTGTCCATTTATACAGCCAGTCCCGCCGCCATCGTCGCTTGTTTGGTGGCTTGCCGGCTCGCCGGGATCGTTTTAGCGGCATCTCGGGCGCCTAAACCTATTCCTTCCCGGATATTTTGCTGCTACGATTCTTTCTAGACGCCTCCCCTGCATTCCGAAACAGTAAGTGCCTCGCAAACGATGATCGGCAGTAGCGGTCCCGCGGACAAGCGCCATTTTACTTCCAATGGGGAAGTCCGTTCAGTTGAACTGAGGTAGGAGTTCAGTTGCTGAACTCCACTGTCATTAGCGGCTCGATGACAGTTAGCGCCGCCGTAACTCCGGCCGATCGCGATTGAGTCAACTGTCGTTGACTCAATGGCAGTTAAGAGCGCCCGTGTAACTAGGGTATTACACTCTTGGTGGCTCAAACATTCCCGCTTCATCACAAATATAGATATAAATATTCGCATATAATTTGCACCCCTGCTCTTATTTTCCAATACTTTTTGTAAACAAAAGATGTATCGGCGATTAGAAGTTTTTGTCCCGCATATGTGGGAAAAATTCAGCTAAAGCTCCTAGAACTTGTAAATTTAAAGGGTGAAACAGGCGTATTGGTCAAATAAATGCGAAGGATTATTGCAGGTATCATTTTAATTATACTCCGTTTCACCTTATGTTGTACCGCAGCGAAGGCTAGAAGCGCGAGCTCATAGCATTGGCAGCTGCCCTTGGTGCACGAGAGCTTGTGCCGCCGAGATGTGGCCATAGAGCAAGGAGCCTCGCGCTTGTAGCCTTTCCTGCGGTACAACACAAGGTGAAACTGCGTGAATACTTGAACTTGAGGCCAAGAGACAATATGCGAAATTCTTTGGAGCTATCATCATCATCATACTCGGGAATGACGCGCCGCCATGTTGGGGGTTCTTGTCATCCTGTGTCGTGCTCTTTGCTGCCTGGTCTCGCCCTCGTCTAGTAAACTCTTCGTAGTTATTTGTTCTTGCGATGGCATCGCACTGGACCCAGGATCTTCTCGAGTTGCTAGAGCTCCCAGGATGCGTTTGTGGGTTCGTATTAAGAGTCGAAGACGACCTCCAGCAGGCACAAGCACCGGAGCGGTATCGGTGGCTGTCTAATCTTTCGATTCTCCATACCGTTCCAGGCACGCGCTGGAAGTTTAATGAAGAGGTAGCGCGAAGCACCAGCCCCAGGTTGCAGCTGCCAAAACGAGATTTTACGCATGCACTCCCGCCTTCGCTATTCTTGCTTTCAGCGCGAGCGCACTGACGTTCTTGGTGCAGTGGCTGCGCGTGCACGAGAAACGTGTACGGGTGCAGTCATTCCGCTGTGAGAATGCAACTCGCACGAGAGGCGTTCAACAAACTGCGGAACAGCTCTAAACGGTTGTTACAAATCGCGATGGCCGGATGGCCTTTCACTATAACAAAATTACGCGCGTATGAAGCTCACCTTGTTTCCGAAGGGATCTTTGTAGCCACTTCGCGTGCATCGGGGAACACAGCAGTACCGGGGCATGCTTCTGGAGCCTGCACCGTCCGCTTCAGCAACGTATACGCAGCCAACGCGGCTAGGACGCTAGGACGCGAGCTCGAGCACTCGGGCGAGTACGGACAGTACGGCAGAGCACCCCCCCCTCCCCAACATGGCGAACATATGAAGTTCGCGCACGGTAAACCAGATGACGCTATTCATTTTCGCATATGGCCTATACGGAATACAGCACAAAAATGATCGATAGAATACACGGAACCAAAATATAATCTTGTCTATGGCCTTGGGCAAACATTTCGGCGTTGTAGGTACGGTTTACAGCGCTGTAACTTTGAAGGAAACAAAATGATGCAACAAGTATTTTTATAAAAAAAGCACGAGAGTGTGGCAAAAAAAAAAACTATCACTATTCGCAGATGTTTTTTTTTTAATTGCCCCCTGAAGTTTTCTTTTTTTGTACTTCAAGAAAACGTTTGGAGCGCCATAAAAATTGAAATTTCCGATATAAAGCAATTATTTATTTATTGATGAAATAAAGTTTTAATACGAATATATGACATAACGTTTAAAGTTGTAGCTATTCAATTTATTTAGGTAACGCCTCAAAAATTTAATGACAAAACGTCAAAGGAACCTAGTTCGCGCATTGTTGACGCAATATATATAACCACCACAATGCTGTAAATATTAACACCAATAGTACTTATGATCTATCGTAAGTTCAAAATATTTGAGACCTTTGATATTTGCACTTTTCGCAGTAGCTGTCACCACATTTGACAAAAGCGAAAACTTCAAAAATCGAATATGTCGATTCTCCCGCAATCCTAAATATTTTTCTCTTCGAATATGTTTTTAGAAAATCATTTGTTTATTACGTTCCTTACAGATATTGAGAAGTTTCATATAAAAAATGCACAAAACAAAAAAAATACGTCCGAACTCGCGTGCATGATCTTATAATAAGAGAGCCAGTGGATAACAATTGTAGCCACTTTAGCTGTCTAGACGCCCATTGTCTAAACAACGAAGGACCTAATTTATTTGAGAGCGCTCAGGGAACGGTGATCGCTGCTGGATGAAAGTCGTTGCTTGTACGCGGCATAGAGGCTTCATGAACTTCAGCCTTTTTTTGTGGCTCGGCACTTGTGGTATGGCGATGCGCGTTTGGACACTGCGCAGCCATAATGGTCAAGGGTGGTAAATAAGCCAAGTTTTTACCTGGGGTCAGTTTTTGAAACGAGCAAAACAATCACGCGCACGTAAGTGAAAAACCCTATAGCTAAAGCACCAGACTTGGTTTACGCTCTTCCAAGAGCCAATGCTCTGCACTGCCGAGTAAACATTTGCCACTGTAATGAATTCGCTGCGTCGCGCATTAAAACTACGGAACGGCGGCGGCGCATGAGGTCTGGTTAGCCACGCCAAATTTAATCGCCAAATTCGAAGAAAGCAATACGGCTTAATTAGTGAATCGCTAATTGGGCGCTAATTACGTCGAGACCAGAGATAAACAGGGGCCGGAGGGAAACAAGAGCGGCCAAAAGTGGGAGGCTTCATTCGGCGCCATGTTTGTTCGACGCCGTCTAGGGGTACAAATATAGGGTCCGCTTTTAATTAGCTTTCGGCTCTTTATGGCTCCGCGGCTCCTTGGTAAATAAGCACTCGACCGAGGAGCCGCTCCTGTGGACGTTACACTAGAGTCATTGGTAACTTAAGGGGACCATGAAATTATTTCTAAACTTCATCCGGCTTACAGTTCATCCTCAACTCAAACGTGAAATAAAAAATCACGAAATCACGTGGTTTTGACGTGTTTAGGCACCAATGCCATCATTCCAACGTTGAACATGCGCTTTCCTAAAAAAAGCCACAAAACGTTTTTTTTTTTTACTTTCCTAATTACTGCTCAGAATCACTCCCCTGCAATAATAACCTAATAAACTTGCCTTAGATTTTCTTTCTAACCAATAACAGTCAGCAAATAAATTCGAGAAATATTAGCACTCTTCTACTTCACTTTAGCTTTGGGTACCGCGGATGTACCACAGCAAAAATGCAGAGAGCTTTCGAAGAAAAGGGGTCACGAAATAGTCCACTATAATTTTCGAAATGTTGTAGCTAAAAGTAGGCGTATTTGACTCTCTGCCATGTTTCTTTGGGCCCACTAAACGATACGCATTTAGGAAAACCAGAATAAAAAAAACTTTATATCGGCACAAAAATTAATTTAATGCTCCTAAAGAAAGACAAGGTGTGGACTAGGATAATGGTGCTTCTCGCTTTGTGATTCGTTCCTGGGCAATGTTGTTGGCTGACGCCACAATCTGATTGGCTGTCGAGTGATCACGTGATGCGTGAAGCTCGCCACTCTCGGCGTGCCTTAATCGACGACTATAGGCGTATTTGCCCGGATGTGCTCTTGCGGCTGTCCGGCCGGCAGAACCTGTTATGCGCCTTGTGTTTGTCGTTGTCGTTTTCTATCCAAAAGATTTAGTAAGACAGCTTATTTTCAGCATGGCGTGGAGAAAAGCAAAGTGAACGCTCTTTACCTTAATCGCAAGCATCGCTTTCGAGAAATAGGGTACCTTAATTTACCGCAAAAGTGGAGGTATAAATTGCTCGCTTTATTTTTGTGATCTTTTTTTAAAGCAACTACTTACTCAGTTAATGTTAGAAGGAGTTTTTCTAGGTGAGCTAATTTGACGTCACATCAAAGAAGAAAAAGGTTTATGTGGATTATTGAAGCGTTTTTTTTTTAATGTTAGCAGTGAGAGCTGAAAACGTCAGAATTACTAAACTTTTTTTTATACGCTCCTTGTTTTGTGATTCGTTGTTTGGTTTTGCTAACAGCTGATACAGAAAACTGAATTGCTGCATAGCCAAAATATTAAGCACTGGACTCGGCTTGTCATGCGTTCGTTAATCTTTCACTGAATATAACGCGTAACATATTTAATGGCCCATTGACGTGGAGTGACTACTGATACCCTTAAGTTACTGCGCTGCTCCATCAAAGCTCATACAGGTGAACGAGTGATATCTTTTTTTCAATGCAAGCGTCCCTGTCACTATGAACGCTGCAACCTAAGAAATGCTTGATCGTCTACTTACCCGCAAAACACTCAAAGAGCCAATCTCTGCGATCTGCGAAGTCAGCTCATCGAATGATGAGGCGGAACATCCGCTTAGACCTAAAAAAGGTCTGCGCTGTAGGATTAGGCAATGCAAAACGCCATGCTTGCATTGCGCAATGCCACAACGCAGACTTCATTTTCAGGTCTAAACAGATGTTCCGCCTCATCATTCGCTGAGCTGATTTCCAGATCGCAGAGATTGGCTCTTCGAGTATTTTGCGAGTTAAGTAGACGCGCAGGCATTTCCTTGAGTGTGTGTGCGGACTCAGATTTGTCCTAAATTTGCGATAAAAAAGAGTTTTTGTTTCAGTGTTAGGTGTAACGGGAAGCTTGGAACAGTGCGTTGTTCTTATTCGGGGATAGACTTGACACTCGTTCGCAAGCCGAGACCTTTTTGGACAGGCGCATCTCGATCGAGTCCTCGTGCTTTCCAGCGCCCCTCACCACGCTCCGTTCACCGTCGGGCCAATTTGGGCGGGCAGAAGTCATTTAAGCCTCTAGGACTTCCGGAAGCCAGTCCGTCGGGGCCGGAAGACCAATCTCCGCCTAATTGTCGATACCGGCAAAAGCCTCAATTGCAATTAGCGAAAGGACTTCGCGATGCTCTAAGCCACCGCCGAACCGGTTAATCCGCGCCGTTTCTCGTCCACATTATCCGAATGACCCTTCTTCCTCTTCGCTGCGGTTTTCTTGTCTTGGCGCCGGGATCTCTGTACTCGACGACAACGATTGGGCGCTGCGTTGTCGAGGTTAGCGTAGCGTCCGCAGTGCTCCAAACGCGTCTCCTTCGCACGGGTGGGAGAGCGAATGAGACGCAAGACGAAGCCACGCGTGTTTCCGCAGCAAGGCGGGAATGGAGCACAGTGGAAGCTACGCTAGCCTTGCCAACGACGAACAACATAGCTGCACTGCGTGTAAGGTTGTCTGCTTTATCCGGAGACATTTCGCGTAGCTCACAGTCTTGCGCGAGGATTGTTCGGGAAGCGTCGTACACTAAGGAGGCCGATGGCGAACAATTGCCTTCGTCGGCACATTGTGTGTTGGAAGAGACAGCGTGGACGGTGGTTCTCTCCAACAAGAACCGAAGAAACTCCTCGCGGGACACGTATCAACCAGAAAGAAGCACGACTGGACCTCTGCTAACGAACAATAACAGGTCGTTAGAAACGCGGCTGGACGCGGTCTCGTCCAATACCACTCATAGTCATCGAGAAGATTATAACGGCAGGGCGTCCCTTTCGGATGTCCCGACCGCAGCACGGGTTTGTTGATTTTCACCGTGCTTTGGCTGCGCGTGCAGGCTCGAAGCCCACGAGACGCCGAAGTACTATCGAAGGCGGGAAGCTGGGACGACTGAAACGCTTCCAAACCGTCCTAATCCTGTCAGTGACCATGGTGATGACGCTTAGCGGAGGGGTTGAGGGGTGGGGCACGGGCCTTGTCGTCTCTACTTCTTAACAATATGAGAACGACAGAGAGGTGTTTCCATTGTCCCACCTCCAGCACGAGCTTCCTACTTTCAACGATCGCGAACATCGAGCGTTTACGCGAAGAAAAAGCACGACGGACGGCAGCAAGGGTGTTCCGAAGGCCGGGAATTCAAAAGACATCCTGCCTTTCTCATCTTGTCAGTGGCTACAAGCGTTATCGTCATAATCCTCTCTGCCGCCCAAGGGCGTTTCCGGCGTTTTAGCGACTATTTTCTCCGGCCGTGCCGGTACGTCTTCGCGTACCGACAGCGGCGTTGAACGAGACGCGGCAGAATGATATCAGAAGGTCGCTAAATGTAATTAACCGGATCAACGTTATATACGTCTCTCCTTTTCCTTCTCTTCATACTGACTGCTTTTTTTCTCCCGTGTTTATTTTCTCTCGATTCGAGGTGCCCCTCGTTAGATTGTCGGGAATCGAACACTGCTCGGCATTAAAGGCGGAAGATGGGGAAGATGAGGGGAATAAAAAGAGAGCGTCCTCCATCCTCCTCCATCCTCCATCCTTCTCCTCCTTCTCCCGATGCGAATCTATTTCTAATTATTTCTCCGCCTAAACCTTCACACAGAAAACCGAAGAAGTGTTCCTTTCCGAGTCAAACCAAATTAAGATCGAGTCCCCTTCCACCGTGTTTTCCTTTCGAAGCGTAAAACAAAGAAAACCGGCGACTCGTCCCGACGTTTCTTTCTTAAAAAAAGAAAAGTTTATCTTAACGTAATTATTTTTTTCTTTCTATCTTTCTTGTGATTGCGCGGGCGAGCCCAAGGCTCCGTCGAATGCGCCTGGTCTGGAGAGGAGACTAAATTAACTCGCGAGACATTTGCCAACGAATTGGAGCGCGCCTGTCGAGACAACCTAAGCCGCCGCGTCATACAGAATGAGGGACCTTCATCCTGCTTCCTGGCAATATCTTCTTTTATTTTTTTTTATCTGGCGCTGTTGCTGTTGCCAGTGCTGCACTGACGAAAAAAAAATGATACCTTTTTCCTCTCTTTCTTTCATTGTTTATCTTTTCGCAGTTTCGCTTGCTCTTAGTCCTTCTTTTTCCTTAATCACTCCAGACTAATTATCCCGAGAACGAAGAAGTAGCAACTTGAAAAAAATATACACGTACAAAAAAACATATAATACTAAAAAAAAATTGAACAAAACAATGTCCGTTCGAGGGACCAAAAAAAAGAAAGGAAGAGAGAAGAGAAAAACAAAAACGAGCGTTGCGAACGTGTTTTAGAAGCGAGCGTAGAGACGGCTGACGAAAAACAAAACAAAACAAAAAAGAAAGTATAACGAGAAGGCAATCTTGCTCAATATGCCAGGGAAAAGCTTTTCTTTTTATTTATCGTCATCAAACAGAAGAAAGGAAGAACGCGCGTCGTAGTATTGTTTACCAAACTACGTTGAGTTTCTGCTTGTGAATATCTGGCGCTGTCGTGCATGCCTACGCATGGGTGGTCTTTCCCCTTTCCATCTCGTGTAGAGAATAGGACTGGCCTGTGCGTCTACGCTTACGTTACAGTGAGCGTCTCGGGGCGGCGTAAGACAACGTTTAATTTAAACACTGACGTCATGTCTGGACGTTATAAACTTCGCATCACCCTACTACGAACCACATTTGACGCTTCGAGCCGATAGGGCAATGTCGAGGCGTTCGGTGATTGTCTTTATTTCTTTTTCTTCCCACCAACATCGCAAACAACACCTTTTTTGTGCGAGTAACATCATTGGTTCAACCAATGATGTGCAGTGAATGAGCCGTGACATCGCGCGTTTAGTGGACGGGTTGCCCGCAATTGATGTACCCTCGACCCTCGACCCGGTGAATCTTTTTTTATTGTCCGCTTACACAGGGTATGCAAACGCCGAGGGTATGGTTGAAAAAGATTAAAAACTGACGGCGTGCGTGAGTTAGTTCCGAGTTATTCTTTGAACCGTGTCACAATTTACAAAATCTAAGGTTGTCTGGCTATCGCCGCGTCGTCGGCGGGTGCTCAAATGATTTTATTAAGCGTAAGAAAAATTGTGGAAAGTTTGTGATGAGCACAAGAAGCTGCTGCGCGAATAAGACTGCAATGTTACTGAGCTTCACATGTTTCCTAAAGATGCTTATTTTTTTGTTCAGTCGATTAGGAGCGTGAATCGCAAGGGCTTTGTATCAGACTCGTCGTCACGTTTATGCTCACGGCTACTTCGTCTACGGCACGAGGACCCATTCCAACCCGGTGCAGGTGCTCCGATTAAGTTATCACTGCAAGGTCTGCTATTGCTCCATGGAATATGTGAAGTGAACGAAAACGTCTACGTGCCACCACTCAAGATGCAGCTATCAAATGCCTAGAGCTTACCTACAAAGACTACATTGAAACGGCTCATGTATACCATCGTTGTGGAAACAAGATCAAAACACCCCACCGTCTTTGTTCTCGTTCTTTCGAGGAGGCAAGATGCTGGCCTGTTATTAGCCAGCACTAGAGTCACTGGATGTTCCCAAAGTACCGAATTTCATTCAGCCCGCTTACCTAAAGTCAATGCCGCAGAGTCAAGTTTTGACTGGCTGGTTTGGCCCGTGGCGGAAGTTGGTAGTCGGCCATATTGTGGATCAGCCCCAAGTAATAATAAAAAAGTATATAAAACGTTTTCGCGTTACCATGTGTATGGCGGGTACGCACATGTGGGAGCTCTGGTCATCGATGAATTAGGACCGAACGGAAGGTGCGTTGCTTTTTTCTAGTTTTTTTTTTATATATTAATTTGCCGCTAATCTGGTTTGCCAAAGAAGATAGCCTGCGTCGTCTGCTCGCTCCGGTTGCGCTGGTGCCGCGTTTAAAACTCTACGCCTCAGACAATAAGCCTAACACTCAACTTGGATGTTTTTCGACGCGAGAGAGAGAAAGAGAGAGCGAGAGAGAGAGAAACGAGACCGCAACGAGCAAGTCACGCACCGCTCGGAACGAAGGAAAAAGCTTTAATCAAAACAAACCAGTGTCGCCACAGGCCAGAAACGTGGATTGAAGAGCTCACACGAGAACGAACGCTACACTGTACGCGCATCGCTTCGACCGCACAGGGCAGCGCCATATTGGGGAACGCGACTGCTGCGCCGCGACCCGGTTCTGAAACGAAGCTTGGCAGTTTCGGTACTCTGAGAACATTCAGCGACTCTAGCCAGCTCGACTTAACCGGCAAAGTTCCAGCTAAGTTATTGTAGCCAACAATAGCCAAATCTAGCCAACTTTCCCCGTACCCACACCGTTGCCCACCCAGATAGCCGTGCTGCCGGAACCAGCCGGTATTGAAAGTTTTATGCCACTAGAGGGCGGCGTCGGCACCGCAATTCTCAAGATGGCGGCGCCCTTAAAGAAGGTCTAGAACGCTTCAGGCGTTTCGTGAACCTCAAGCCTGCAAGTGCACCAGTTCTTGGGGAAACAACAAAGACGTCCTGGAGCAAAAAAAAAAAAAAAGAAAAAGCTTTACCGTTTTTATTTTGTTAGTGAGTATGCTGGTAGAAATCTAGGAGGAGGAGGAGACAAGAGCGTGCGGGTGTGGCTGAGACACCGAGCTCGGGTCAGAATGACTCGTGGGTGAACGCAAAGCTAGCTGTCCTTATCTCTACACAATCTTCAAACGCTTTCGAACGCCGGTAGGCATTTGCCTTTAAAGGCGCCCAAACAGAGAGTAAAAGAAAAAAAACCAGCTAGCTTTGCGTTTACGCGCCAGTCATTTCAACTCAAGCTCCGTGTTCCTACGTATCCCGCGCACTCTCCCATGCATGTTTCAAACCCCGGCGAGGACGTGCTCCAATTACGATGCTCTTACACAAACTGTCCGCAACACCATCGCTTAACGGAGTCCTTCTCAAAGACCCGGGACCGAGGCTTTTGAACATCTTCCGAAGTAACCAGCGTCAATGGGTCTTCGTCTTCTTCTTTCTTTCAACTTCTAGAGAACCTGCTGCTGCGAAGACATTAAAGGATGCTGAACCGAAATCTGGATTCCACAAAACACGCGGCAAAAGCGTGCAACGGGATGCTACAAACACCAAAACATCACTCATACAGCGATATCTCAAACGGATGACCGTATTTTTCAAGAAAAGGAGGGCGCATTTGACAGGTTTGTTGACGTCATCGTTTCTCCGAGAAGGAGAGGGAACGGCTCGCGTCTTCTCCGCCTCGCTGCCTTGAGGGAGCGAAGCGAAGAGAGAAGGAAACTAGGTATCTTGACGTCACGCGCCTCGTCGGCCTTGTTCAATCTCGACCTCTTTTTCTCAAAATACGGCCGTCCATTCGAGATATCGCCTTACGAGTAGTGCTGTAGGGATTGTAGCGTCCCGCCTACATCTCCTGCATTGTTTTTCTGAAATCCAAATTTCGGTTCACCATCCCTTTAACCTCCGGGACATTGAGAGGGTCTGTTGGACGTCATTCTTATCGACGCCGACAGCCACCTCTAATCACACCAGGATCCGGTGACGCAATATCGCCACGTCATCGGGAAATACAAGGGGACCCGTGGAGACGCGCGGCAGAGACAGAATGGGACTTTACCATCGAACGCTTCCATCAAATCGTGTCTCATTAAAATATCGTCACCTTATAGCCCGAACCCGGTTTCCAGCCTGCCCGTCCCCCAGCCCTTAACAACGTATAGTATTAGATTGCGTTCCGGCGAATGGGGAAACAAAGTATGGTGTTGGTGCGTGAGATTTTAATTCAATCTCGGTTGCGCCGAACTCAAGCTCCCGCTGGTTTCGATGCAACGCGCTGTAAAGGCGTAGCCCGCTCAGGCATGAAAATAGTTGAGGTCTGCACAGGGACTTCGAGGGAAAACGGAACCCCGCTAATCGGCCCACATAGAGAAACTATGCATTCCAGAAAGGTAGAACTTCAGAACATGACGCTAGCCGGAATGGGGAGGGAGGGGGGGAGGAGGGCAGGGGGAGGGGGAATATGCAAGAACTTCAGGGTATAAATTTACGTTGTTATAAGACAAAATAAAAAAAGATACTAAATTTGTCTTTAAGCCGACGTCTGCCTAGACCTAATATTTGGCGAACCAAGAAATCACAACCTCGGCGCCAGCAGCATTTAAGTGAAAACAACCTTGCCAGAAAAGGAGACGATATTGTTTGTTCTTCTCCCTTACACCAGATCTTTTTCTTCACTGAAATAAATGCAAGAAAGCGCGTCCACAACGCCTTTTCTTGGTTTGACGAATATTAGTCATAGGTGGAGGTCGGCTCATAGAAAAAGTTTCTCTTTTATATGTCTTGATCCAAATGACGAGGAGGCTTTAAACCGTCGGATTTTGCCACCACGCTATAGCATCGCATTCACACGAAGTTGCAGCTTCCTGCGATGCCTAGTTTATGCGGTCCGAGAAACGGGTCTTCGTTTTCTCTCACAAACCCAGTACATTTGTTCGAGATGCCAGTGATACCCTGAAAGAGACAACCTGTCTCCAAGTAGCAGCTATATCGAATGCTGCTGGATTTTTTTTTCCTTTCATAACAAACAATATTTTCCACACAAAAAAAAGAAAGAAAGAAAGGTTTGGACAGCGCATAACCCGCGGCTGTTTTCTAATCCCGGACACCCTGCTTCGTTAGCGCAAAAGGCTCAGGCTAATCCGGTGCCCCAAGCCAGCGTCGTCAAAGTGGTTTGTTGTCTAAGAGGCAAACCCCTCTTTCAAACGGGAAGAAATAACTGGGAGGTGTTTAGTAAACGGAAATGTCCACCGCGCTTTGTCAACACTCACTGCTTGAGCACACGTGACTTGCAGTGATGTCAGATCGGCAGCCATTACGGGCGCCTCACTGCTTTGCGCGTGCCTTCTCCAGCGCACATTTCGCGCCACCGAATTTATATTCCTAGAGATAAAACACGTAGCTACGACCACAACCACTGATGTAGTGGTAAATGCAGGCCGTCTCACAATATACTTTTAAAAAAGGGACAACTAAACTAACAAAAATTTCGTAATTTAGAAATTTCCCGCATGTCGTCCATATACAGGCATAGGTATCTGACGTTAGACAGCATTCCAAAATAAGTGAAATCTTGAAAATAAAAGAAATTAAACAAATACACACACAAAAAACGACGACTGTCCTACCTGGTAGTGACGTCGGCCTCCGCCACGGGCATGGGTAGCGATAATCACCGCGAACTGACCTGGCAGTGGCACGTTCTTTAGGGTCACGTAATATTGTCGCCGAAAACTTAAAAAACTCAAGGCGTGAAGTGTCCTGAGCATCTCCTTAGCATCTCATTACCACTCCGCAGCCAATCGAATTGCGGCATCAGACGATAAGAACGTCGAATAGCCAATCACGCGGCAGGAGTACGACCACAGTGAGTTAGTCACGCCCTCGGTATAGTAGAAAAGGCGCACGAGCTCACTGCTCCCTCATATCGACGCGGTACTTCGTGATGAGGCGCTTACCGGCACCGCCGGTCAATGCTCCCCGTGATGTTATTAATGCGCAAGTATTAACTGTCCCTTGAGCGAACCGGCGTTATCAGCTTTTGAAGCCGTGTCAGATGGCACCTAAATCCCCCGGTCCCAATGAAGCGAAGCCTGTCGTCTGTACCTGCGATTTGATGGATATGCTCCCATTGACTGGCGCGCGTCATACTTTCAAGGAGCACCACCCCATGGTGCTTCGGGCCCCACCCCGGTCAAAGGAATACGGTGACGCGCGCTCGGCCACTTCTGCTCCTCTCAACGCAGACGAACATGGCGGCGCTTCAAGCATCTACATCGTCGGCAGCCGCAACCTCGGCAGTAGCGAAACCTGCCCGTCCACGCAAGTACACCGCAGACGAACTAAGGGAGCGGAAGAACGCGGCACAACGAGCGAGGAGGCAGGCAGCGAAATCCACTATCGTTGTCAAGTCTCCGAATACGTACACGGCGGGCAGAACGAGCATCGGCTCAACGCGCTAGGAGACAGAACAAAGTCTTTCGAAACCGTGAGGCGCAAGCGGATCGCGATTCAAAGCGTCTCAGGTGGCAAGAGGACGAGGCCCTTCGACAACGCGGTGCGAAAGCAATACGTCGCAGGCGGCATGATTTCGCATTCACAACCCATGAGACCTTAGGTGTCCTCAGACTCTTAAAAGCTGTGAGAATTGTTCGTAAGCGTACTTTGTAAGCACCACATCCGAACTGCAGCTGAGTCACACCCAATTAAGCTGGCGCGTGTAAACTAGTGTTTTCTGGCTATTAAGGACTATTCACACGAAGGAGAACTCCGCGGACGGATGTCGTGACGAGAATAGACCGCGAAAAGTCCGTCCGAAGCTGTAGCGGTCACACGGAGGGCGGGGAGCGGCGGGGAGCCGTGAGAGATATCCGTGTTAGCAGACGAATTTAGCGGTCGCACGCTCGACAGCAACACGGTGGTTAGCCGTTATGGCAGCAGCGCTGTTAGAAACGGGCGACGATGACATTCTACCTGCTAAAAGAAGGTGCTGGTGAAAGGTTGGATGCAGAACAAAGAACATAACATACAGAACCAGTTGTACGAAGAGCTTCTTGAAAGCGAAACCGCCGAGTATAAAAGACTCCTTCGGGTGCCATATGACGTATTCGAAGAACTACTAGCCTGCGTCCGTCCTCGATTACAGAAGCAGACAACAAAAGATATGGCGTCCTGTGAGGTTCTGATGTTATTTTTTTATGTATGCAGCTGCAGAACGCATATATGCATTAAACAAGTACGTCACTCACCCACAGTGTACGGCGCAAATTTCGGAAACCACGCGATCATTTCTCTGGCAATTTATTTTACATATCGACGCCTCGATGTTCGTCGTTGCACAGAGATCGCTGCTTGTGTCCCACAACTCCGGAAACTCGTTATCGAGGAAATGAAAAATAATGTGCCGTCGTCATTTAACTTTGCCATTTCACGTGGGACTGCAAAAACAGGAACAACAGTAATGGCGCAGGCGATTCCGAAGAGCGCGAAAAGAGCGCGGAGGCCTCCGTGGTCCAGACGAGGCAAAAGAGTATCGCTAAAAGCAGCGAAAAGCGAACTACTCCGCCGCCCACCTGGCGGAGCGTTCGTGCTGATAGAACGAACCCTCCGTGCCTCCGCAGAGAAAAAGGACTGGCACCGCGAAACGTGCACAAGGGACGACGTATGTCTCACTTGATGCGCGTCTCCTTCGTGTGAGTACCCCTTTAGGGACAACCACTGACCTGAGATTCCGTCATAGGTCCACCATTCTTCCCAGTTCGATAGGACACCTGCAAAGATAAAGGAAACAAAATAAAATTAGATAATACTTAGGCTACAGCGATTCTACACTTGTCAAATCACCTGCGTTATCAAAGAAAATTAAAATACATCCGATAGTATGAACACTTTAAATGTATATTGCAAAGCTCAAGAGAGTTACTACAAGGAACAATATTCGTGTTTGATTCGGTACACTTAGACTTTCCAGGTGCGATATGAAAACGGACGAAAAATTCGCCGAAGACACTTAAGACTGCTTACGTGTGGGAATGCGAAAGCATTATAGTCCCGCGGGTGAAATGTTTTTCGAGTAATGTTCGTACACGTATTAAAGTTGTTTCTGCCGGTATTGCATTCGGCGTGTGTGTGTGTGTGTGTGTGTGTGTGTGTGTGTGTGTGTGTGTGTGTGTGTATGTGTGTGTGTGTGTGTGTGTGTGTCTGTCTGTCTGTGTCTGTCTGTCTGTCTGTCTGTCTGTCTTCCTTTTGCTTGTGCCTGTCGTTCGGTGGTGACATCACACTCCCCCACTGCGCAGGCGCGGCGCCCTTGCCGGCTCCACGGCTTTCATGACGAAGCATCTGCGTTGCTGTGCTTTTCTTTGTGTTTTATTTATTTGGCGCGTCCGCTTTGACCTTGAGCGCCCTGCCGGCTACCATGACGAAGCATCTGCGTTGCTGTGCTTTTCTTTGTGTTTTATTTCTGATGACGCGCTTGATGAGCGTTTTCTTTTTTTATCTTTGGGGCCGATGCTTTTTTGTGTAATGGGGCAAGTAAGGCTTTCGCCTTAAAATTATCGATTGCCATCACAACAACGAGGATGAGCTATTGGGCTTCGTCTCACGGCTGGTTAGAAATATTTCTTCGAAACTCAACTTTACGGCTAAATCTTGAGAACATTCCGACGTTGTGTTGCCATTGAATATGTCACGCTTTAGAAAGTCCGTTGACCAAAGTTCTCGCAAATGGGTTCTCGTTTCGTCAACAAAAAAAAACAATCTTATCTCATTTTCGTAACTGAGAAAAGTCAGAACAAGTGCGCGCGCCTGTAAAGGGTGCACCGCCTCGCTGAGAGCGAGAGACAGGAGAAGTCTGCTTTCAGGAGACTCACCTGAACTCGAAATTGAAGTCAACGTTCCAAGACTCCAATTCTGTCAGCCAGTATGGTTACGTCGCGTCGAGAGAACTTCAGACTTTCTGCATGAGCGATATCCTCCATGTTGCTCTGCACGTGAGTAGCATGATACGACACGAGCTGTCTCGTGCACTGCCCGTTGTGGACTAAACGGCGGTTTTCCTACGTAACCTTACGTTACGGACCGCTTATGACCGCTTACGTCGCGAGTCACTCCGTGCTTTGATTGAAGCGTGGCAACCCGGTGATTCCTCACGTAACATAATAAATCGCAAGCAACCGCCCCTGTGTGAGCCGACCTTTATGTCCGAGTCACACTAGAGCGACAAACAAAAACAAACGACAGCGACAAGCCTGAAACCAGAGTCTTTCGCGATTTGACAGGCTTTGTAAAATAACGGGGGCTATGCTCAAACACGAACATCATGGACGCGAGGGTATCTTTGGCGGGCTTGCAATTACTGGTGCTTACTTCACGGTGTACCGGACGACTCAACGCCTGCCAGAGGTACCATCGCGAGCATGCTTCATGGGTCTAAGGCTTGTCGCTGTTGTGTGTTTCTGTTTGTCGCATTAGTTGGACTCGGGCATGAAAGGCATGGTGGCGTCACGCATCAATCAAACGTTGGGTGAAATTCGTCTCAGAATGATATCCCGCATTGCAGCTGCTAAACAAATAGGGGCTTGAGTTCGTTTAATATTTGAAATTGTGTGTGGAGCGTGAGCAGGGCAATCCCCCGTCTCGGAAGCAAAACAAGAAATCACTTGGTTGAAGCGAACCGAGGTGATTTAGAAGCTTAGAACAGGTACCACGTGGCAAGAAACGTCTGCGTTTTTCCGGGAAAAAGAAAACGTAGCTAGGACAAGAGCAAGTACTTTTAGCTACACTGGAACGTTTTTACCAAGTGAAGATTCTTTCTTTCTATCATCGTGATTTTTTTTAAACTTACAGTGGCGTCCTGTGCTGTCTAGTTCTTAAATTTATATATCTATTTACTTGTTCTTTTTTTATTTATTCATTTTTTGGACGTGCGACACAATAAAATGGGTGTTTTGTTTTTAAGAAAACGATTATAATACTATGTCAAAAGCAAAACGAAGGGCGAAAAGAGAACTTTTATGAAAACTGTTTTATACGTCGCTGCATGAATGCACGCAGTGCTACCATTAAAGCGAAGCAACACCATTGTCAAAAAAGAAATGATGCTAAGAGTTCAAAATACAAATCAACGCAACCTGCCACTACTTGAATGCTGAAGGTTGAACACAGCTCAGTGTTGCACCTCAGATAGGGAGAAAATCGCACACGTCAACATAAACCATCGAGATTTCCGGATCGGCAACAAGTACATTTTATGCTCACTTTTCCAACAAAAAAAACAAACAAAAAAACAAGATTGTTGTTGCGAGTATAGCTGGCACGTGCTGCTCGTAAATAAATCCCGCGCGCAGTTCCGGCGCCGCTTCCGAACGCTTCCATCAGGCGCTCGCCCGGCAAAGCCCGTCCACACAAAGCGGAGGCGGTACCGGAAGTAGAGAAGCCGCCGGAAGTGAACGCGGAAACCCGATGTGAGGGGAGGCCGGCCCCTCCTGCAAGACGTTTTTCCCCTCGTGACCGGGACCAGCTCTCCAAAAAATGCTTGCGTTGACAAAGCTGGCGAGTTTCCGCCGGGACAGACCATCCCGTCGTCAACGTCGAATTAAAGGGACCAGCATTTTACGATGCGGCTGGCGCGTGAGGCTCGCTGTTGTTGACGATAAGCGAACTACCTCCCGCTCCTCCCCCCCCCCCTCCAAACCCTCCCTCCCCCTCGTGCCACATTAACGAGAAGTGACATTCCAAGGCCTGACTCCAGGCGTTCTTCCAAACTCCTGTCTGCTCAGGACGCAGATCCAAGGGCTGCGTCTGCTTCGCATGTGTCAACAGTCGCAGCTAATGAAGAATCCTATCTGAGTGAATGAAATCGACGGTTGCGTTGAAAGAAAACCCCGTTTTCTTCCGCGATTGGAGCGTATTTTGAGTTAAAGTGCGTTGTGAGAGCGCCGCAAGATTCGAAACCTCGGCTTCCACAGAACTTTCCCGAGGCTTCAAACATTTTCTTCTTTGAGTACGAAACTGTTACACTCGCTGACGTTAGTCATTTTGCTGAGCCAATGATGGAATCACTGGACGTCATGCTTGTTGAACGTACGGCGCCTGAAACGGGTTTCCGTGCAGCGTGCTTAGTGTCCTTTTTCAGCCCGTGCAAAGACAGTGTTACCATAGCGCTACAAATGACGTCATAAGAGCCAGCGTGGCAGGCTGTCGGACGTCACGATCCTGGCGGTTGGTCGTACAAGTTCTGACAAAACAGACGAGTAAGAGTGCGAGTGTCTCTGTCGTCGCATCGTCTCAACTTACGGCTGCTGAAGCTTTCGCAGACTGTCCCGCTGAAGAGCGACCTACAACGGAAAAGACGCCTCCCCATCAATTTATGCTACTCTGCTACCCCCAGGATCGCGGCACGTAAAAGCATCACATTTTTATGACATCATCAGGCGGAAATCGAGGAACGAGAAATTAGGACGCGCGTAAACATAACATTTAAAGACGCGTTCACGGCACGGTATTTGAAAGATATGCGGAATGATGGACCATACTTTCTTTGAGTGTAAGTATCAGACAGACTGCAGTACGATCACTGCAGTCTGCATCTACACTGCAGTTTAAAGAACTTGACAGCATTCGAACTACCAAGCTGTTTCATGCGGTAAGAACTGCGAATACAGCTGCGGTTCTAAGTTCTTTACCTGGTTAAGCTTTTTTAATTTCGATTTGAATAAAAAATTTTGAAGCGAGCTGTGAGAACGTACAGGAAAGACTTAAAAGAGCACCGAGAGAAACAAATTAAACAAATATTATCTTTGGCTCCTGAAAAACAAAAAAACTCTATTTTGCCAAAATCATCAGAAAAAAAAACAAACATTTACGCGCATTTTGGTTGCGCTTATACGGTAGAGGGTTCAGAGGCGGCAGGACATCTTCTTCTCCACCTTTTGTTTTTCGCTCGGACGTCTTCTTGAAACATTGCCAGCGGCTGTTTTCAAGAAACGTTCTGCTTGTTTACTTCAAGCGTTCCTACTTTTGTTGGTCGCTTTAAAAGAAAATCAAACAAATAAATTTTTCGTTTTCTTTTTTTCTTAAAGGGCAACTCCGCTTCATTTTTGATATTTAGAAAACTATGCAGCCCTCTTCAGTATCATATAGGAAGACCCCATGTCAAATATTACGATCTAATTCCGTCTATATATTTAATAAACTGGCCAGCAAACTTTCAAACGAGCCAAGTCGCCGAAATCTGCCAACTCTAGCGTGCGACGTGAGGCGCAATCGTCAGCGCAGTCAATGCGACGGGGTTGGAGCGGCCAACGTTGAACCACTACGCCAAAGGCATGACTACGTCATTCTCACGTTTTGGTTGTTTTTACTTCTCGGAGCGAAATTGAACGATGACGTCATGAGTTTCTCCTCCCGGTGTTGGCTCTACGGCGTCCACGTGATCACCGTAACGCGGATGCGCTAGTTTGCGCTGCCCTGCGCGTTTATCGCAAGTCCGGTTTCTCCGCTCCCCCCTCTCCTCTTTCGTGTTCTCCCCTTCCCCCTCTCCCCCGGGCCATCACCGTCCACGCCATGCGAAGCGACCTGCCCGCGTCGCGTGTCCTGTACCTCGCGCCTGCGAACGTCACAAGACCACGTGGTTCGACGTGACGTGGCCATGACTCTGAGGACACGGGACCAATGTTGCCTGACGCAACCGAAGTTTCGGTTTCGGTATCGGCTGATGTTTAAATTAAGATTACACAAATAATATTCAACATTTCGCGAATCCGAAGACGTAGAGCTGTTGAGTAGTACTTTGTGAAATGGAATCACATGTAAGCCTAAATTTTTCGGAATTGAGCGGGTTGCCTTTAAGGCAAAGTGAAACAAATTGGAAGCGGGTCGTTTCGTGTTGTGGGCGCTTTCCTTTTGATTTCTAATAACCTTTGCATTTTCCCCAAATATATATTCACGCGTTTTGGCTTCCAGGATTTGTACTGATATCGCCGCATTGGACGGACAAGTAACACTTTTTCTTCTCCTCATAACCTTGGAAGAAACCTTTCAGCGAAAAACGTACGTGTTGGTCGACTGAAAAATATATTTAGTATTAAGAAAATTGCAAGTACTTATTGTATGAGGTTGTCTTTATTTCAGTCAAGGTTCCCGTGAGCTGCTCCAGTAGACGTTCAGTTAAAATATAGTACAAAAACACAAGGAAGTTTTGATAACAAAAGCTCAAATGTTGTAAGAAAATGCATTGAGTTTTCATGATTTGTTTAATTTTCTAATGATTTGTTAAAGAAGTGTTTACTTTTGTTCTTGTTATGCTGCCTTAGTTCATCCCCATTTTTATTCTTTATCGATTTTATCTTACTTATTTCTTATCTTAAATATCTCTCACATGTGTTTTACACAATGGTAGTACTTACTACTCATAGGCACCGCTCCTTGTTTTAGTTTCAAACGCGCCTGCTAAGTTTAACAAAAAGTAATGTTAGAAACAATGCCCGGAAGCCGTGAACGAAGCTACTGATCAAAAATAATACTGGAAGCTAAGCTTCTTCATTCAAGGCGTAGTTCCACGTTGTTTCAACAATGATTTCGATTTCTAAATCACGTGTCAGCCAGATCGTCCGCGTTATCTTGGTCCACAATTTTCAAGTTTCCCCAGCCGAAGCTACTATCTAGCGGAGCTTGCTTACTCTATTAAATACTGGAAAAAAAAAACCTGCATCACGAAAAATCATGACGACAAATTCGAAAGTTTTCCGTCGTAACCTTTTCTGAGATGTATCAAACGCTCACCATTTAGACACAACAGCAAGTAGGTCACCTTTCGTCGCCGCGATTTAGGAACACTAATTAAAACGTCGAGTCATAAATAACGAAAACAAAATAAACTGAGAGTGCCGTCGGTTCAGGCAGGCGTGGTTCATTTGTTTTGCTCGAGGCGTCATTTCGAACGCACACTCGTTTGGAGCGTAAATAATTGGCTGCCGCCAATTAAATCCAGCTTCTCCGGGGTTGATTTCCTTCCCACCTCCAAACGTAAGGAAGGCCCCTCCGCTAACCCTGCCTGCCTCGGGAGGAGATAAATGGGGAGGAGGATGGAGAAGAAGAGAGGGCAGGCGGCCGCTTAGATCCGCTCCGACGCTCTCGGAGCGCAGGTCGAGCGACAAGCGCCTTCTCCCTCTGGCGGCTACCTCGCGCTCTTCCAGGGGGAAGCCAGTAGTCCTTCCTCCTCGGGAGTCTTTGACAGAGTCTCTCCCGAGGGAACCCCGCGACGCGAGCACCTTGTCAGCCTCCAGTTTTGGGAGGGAGGTCGTTGGAGCGGCGAAGAAAACAAGGACCGGAAGTTTTCCTCAAGTCAACCGGAAGTAAGGGTTAAACAAAGAGAGGCAGGCGCGAGTCGGTCGGAGAGCTGCCCCCGTTTCTCGCGGGAGAAAAGCCTCGCTCGGATGGCCCCCTCCCTCTCTTTTTCGAAGCAGGTTTTAGAGGATTTGACGGTTCGACGATTTTGCGCTTGCCCCGAGTCGCAGCACCTATGGGTCCACGGCTATCGCGCGCTCGCTGTACGCTCTCTGCGCGGCGTCGTCAGTCGCCTGCCTGTTGGAGATTTCTAGTGTCACTCGGAGTTTCTTTGCAGTTCAGCGCTCCCATGACGAGTTCCAAGGAACATGTCGGACCAAAGTCTCGGTACAGGCTCGGCTGGCAGCCCGGAATCGTTCCAAAACATTTCCGCAGCTCGCAGGACGGCTTCCCTGCACGACACGCTGCGACTGACAAGAAATGATACGGCCGTTTCTGTTCGAGCCGCGTTCTTGCGATCCTCTGCAAAGCTTCGAACCTAATCAACCGTGAACACCGACAATCGAAGAAATGCAGCGCGTAGTTATTTAGACGGTTCGCAATAATCGGTTTCACTACGTGTCACGCTACGATTTACTACAAAGGTACGGCAAGGTGATGGAAGAATGGAGTGAAAATATCAACGGATAAACTTACCTTGTTCAAAATAGAAAATAAAGAATCGCCCTGTTTCGGGTTCTTCGCCGCGGCATTTGCAGACGACGTCATGACCGGGCTCGCCTAGTTGTATGTGCTAACGAAAGATGGCGCAACGTGAGACACGGGAGTAATGCAGCGCCTTGACCCATCATCTCCGTACCGAAAATAGGGAGCCACGAAGGATTTAAATCTCTGTTTTTTATTGACTTAATTTTTAGTGAATAAATTATCGCGCAGTTAGAATTTAACATTAGAGCAACGCGCACCAACATAGTGAAATGTTTCTGAATATCGCCTGCTAAGCTCGGCGCCAGCGCGCTCGACGTTTCCGACATCTGTCGGCCGCAGATTTAACTAGGCAGGACCGGTCATGTCGTCGTCTGCGAATGACGCGGCAGATAGCCCGGAACATGTCGTTTTTTTTACATTCTTGAACAAGGTAAGTTCATGCGTTGATATTTTCACCCTATACTTACACCACCTGGTTGCAACTCTGTAGTAAATAGCAATGCGATACGTTGAGAAACCGATTTTTTCAGGCCGTCTGAAGTGCCTTAGAGGCGTTAGTGCTTGCTCTATAAGAAAGTAACAACTCAGTCTCTGAGTGGAATGAAACCAAGATTTTGGGAGTAATCGTTAGGATTGCCGAAGAACTAATTGCGAAGCACAAAGCCTTCCCACAGTGAACCACGCCGTGTGATTTTTGAACTTTCGTTGACTGCAGTACAGATGCAAAGAAGTGAAAGCTATTTTGTCACCAACGTTACGTGGCGGGATTTCCTTTTTCTTCAAGTTTAACGTGATTGTTCTTTTGTTTTTCGCACCAAGTTCAGTCGGAAAATGTTAACATAAATGTTTCTGGATATTAGTTTATTGCATTCTTGCTACAAAAAAAGAAATTAAGGACGTTTACAAATCTCTGTAATGCGAAACTAGAGCGAAGCTCTTGACGAAAAGGAGGGGAGGGTGCAGAGGGGAGGGTATGCCCTCCTCCTCTTGCTCCTCCTCCTCCTCCTCCTCTTCTCTCCTCCTTTCCTCCTGCCGCTGAATTTGTTCATGGGTGACGTTACACGAAGTCGTGACGTCATTTTCCCCGCTATATTTAGCGGGAAAACTGAATTGGTGTTGAGGTCACGTGACGTCAATTTCCCCGCCAACTTTGGCGGGAAACGACCCATAATGCACCGCGCGTGGTTACGCCGATGTCGACGCCGCTCAACCCAGAAACGGGCGCCTAAGAGCTGCGCTTTAAAACAAGCCGGATTGGGTCCGGCTTCAGTATCCCTCGCAAATCTCCCCCGCGACATAGTCAAGTGCAGTCGGCAATGCGTAAGCGCGTCGGTGATAAAATCTAACGCAAAATATGCGCTGGTGTTGGGTCCAAGCTCGCGTCGACGGCTGTCAATAAATGAGTACGTCTTGTTGAACCAGCACATTGTGTCATCCTTCAAGACGACGGGCAGGAGGAAGTAAAATTGAACACTGTCGTGCAACCTGTTATGCTGCGCAAGTGTTTGTTTTTATTTAGTCAGTTTTCTCGTTGAATCGTAGACTTTTTTTTCTACATGTGTTTGCGGGGCGCGTTTGTCTGCCGTCGTTCGCGAAAATGTTTGATCGTCGCGTTTTGCAAAACTTGTGCTTTCATTTTTTTGGCGTTTGTTTATTGTTTCTTTATAAAAAGAGACGCCACTATTTTCAGAAATCTCGACAGCAGCCGAGGTTTTTTTTTTCTTTAGATAAAAGTTCAAACCAGCGATACGATAAAGACGGCATTCATATTCCACAAGACATTGCTTGAATTGATATTGGTTGCCTAACTCATCCGGCAGCTTTCGGTTGTTAAGGAATGTTGTTTTTGGCGACGCAAATTACAAGTTAGCGATAGAGCACTTGGATGTCGTAGTCGCGTGTTCACGAACGATCTGGAAACATCTCGCACATCGTCGGATTATAGTCGAGCAGATGCGCCCGACTATCTGTCCGGTTTATCTAGCGAATGTTCTGTCCGCCTCACCCAAGATTAACCACATGTATACCTTGTTTCCGATAGCGGTGCAGGTTAATGCGGCGCCTGCAACAAACTGATGTTTTTTTTTTGTGAAGACACTGGCGAAAGAAGACGATTCTCGGGTGGCCCATAAAGTCAAGGTGAAGCTTGTTAGGAGGTGTCACCACCACGGGAAACCGCAGGACACACTCGCACGATGTCGCCATCTATGAGGTGACCTCATAGATGGCGACTGCATTTTTCCTTGCCCGTAGGTTTTGCGGTATTTTGCGAGATTAAGTGTACATACTGACGAAACAAAGGTTTAATTTATAATATATTAAAAAGTTTTTCGAGGAAATAAATAAAAAATGGAGCGCGAAGAACATATAAAACAATACACGAAAATCTCAAGAGTTCCATGGCCACCCAATAGATGGCGCCAGAGTGTTGCTCTCGTCATGAGAGATCGCAAGAGATTGTAAAGTACTCGGGCGTAAGCAGTCGTAAGTGTGCAGACGTTATGCTCTGCTAGGGCGCACTAGCGGTAATAGTTGCTGTCCTAAGCTTCAACGTGGTGACGCATGAGATAGTGAGTAATGAAGCACGTATGTAGCCGAACGGTTCTTCAGAAGCCTAACTCACGAGGTGGCCGACAATCAGGTTTAATACGGACTGGCAAAAGCCGTTATCCATAGGATTGTGAAACTTGCGCGTTTCAGTTGTCTTTTTTTTCTCGAGGTTTTTTTTTTTTTAACAACTGTCCGTACTAATCTAACCTAGCTAAATAAATGTTAGCACTATACACCCGAACATTCACTCGAGTATTTATTTTCACGGAAAAGGGACTGCCTTATTTGAGACATCAATTTTTGTTTCTGTCGTGCATTGTACTAGTCTCGATTTCTTCTCTATCTCTCTTGAATTCATGAGGCACATCAGCAGGTGACACGGGTGAATACGGTGACTACGAACACCCGCATTCCCCAATAAGTTTCCGCGCACGAATGTGATGTTCGCCCTAAACGTAAAGACAGTAGCGACCTAGATCAAACAAAATTTGGAGTATTGCAGAAAGTGAAAATATGCAGGCGAGCTTGTTAAGCAACATTTTTAACCTAAACCCTGAGACACGGGGGATGGAAATAACGTACAAAACAACACAAACTCCAAGTTTTGTTTTAATTTACATTTTGTGCCGTCCTGCCCGTTACCTTATTTCCCCGTGTCTCGGCGTTTAGAGTACGAAATTTCGAGGTTCTACGTATACCAAACCAACGAAGCGCACCTGGTGTGCCCCAGCGACTGAGTATTCCCTTCGACCACCCAAAAATCTCTCGACGTGCAACCGAAATCTCGGTTACATGGCGTCTTTTTCGCTGTAAGATGCCTCCGTCAGGTCGCAGGCGCCTCGCTTCGGGATTCGAACCCGCCACCTGGGGATCCGCAGGCCGGCGCTTTGCCTCGGAGCTATCGAGGAGGCCGACGGCAACCTAGAGCCGAGGGCCGCAGGTCTCCAGCCCCACGCGTGCCCGACAACTCGGAGACGAGTTCTGTGTACCCGGGTCTCAGCGATTAGCGATCATAGCCGTACTCCCGCGCTCAGAACCCGGAGTACGCACCGGCAGTCTGAGCTCCGCTCAGGAATCCCAGAAGCTGTTTGTGCCTTCCCCCTTCCCTCTCTCTCTCTTTGTCTGCAGATTCCGGGCAAAGCGATGCACGCCCCCCCCTCCCCCCTCCCATCTCTTGGAGGCGGACCTCTTTAAGAGGCGTAATACGCGGTGCCAATATTTTCCTTCGGGTGCGATGGCCCTCGATCGACGAGCGGACGCGTACAGGCGCCCGGCAGACGCGTCCCCTTCTCCCATACGCCGCGACGATAGATTAAAGAGGGCTCCAATTTACGAGTCCCGAAGTAGAGCGGGACAAGGTTCGCCGACGGGTAGGCCAGATTCTTCTTTCGCCGCCGTTTTTCTCCCGTTTTCGTTGGAGCGCCCCCCCCCCCCCCTCCCCTCGAAGATATATATTAATAGCTGCCCGGTTGTCCAGGAACTTGTCTCGGTCTGCGACGGCAGTTATTATTGCCGATGTTCCGTCGCGGATCCCAGGGTCTGTTTCGTCTGTGTCGCGGTTGGGGAATTTCTCCGCTAAATTTAGCGGGACAATTGGTTCGCTAAATTTTACACTACGGTGTCACGGGACACTGTGACGCCAGGTAAGACTCAGGGCCTCGCGTCACACTGTTGCGTAACACGACGTAGTGGTAAGTTTGAAGCGTGGTTGTGCGTGCGTGTCACCGCAGTTCATTCGCAAAACACGACGGCGAAAATCCCGGAATTTTGTTTCCCCGCTTTTTCAATGCTGATTTTTTTTTTTTGCAATTGGTTTGCTGTTTGGTGGAATGCGTTGTTGGCGCCGAGTGGTAAGCCTCAGATTTCCGAGTGTTTCTAGAGTGTTTCAAAGTGCGCGATCGGCGTCACTCGGAATTCATGAATCGCGTTTGCAGTACGAGTTGCGAGTAGGTCGCGCGAGCGTAGATCGCCTTGTAGCGTCTCCGCTACTCCGTTCCGAACGCTTTGCTCCTCGGGTAAAGGGCGCTGCCACTGATCTGTGGGCGGGGCTTAGAACGGGGTGTGACCTACACCTAAATTCAGTCGAACGGCGTAAATATTGCGGCAAAAAAATTATTTGTCGTGCAAATATTATGAAAAAAAAGTGTCCCAATTACGTCCTTAACAAAAAAAAAAACGTGTTTTTTTTGTTTTATTTTTTAAGTGTTTCTAATCTTGAATTCGTTTTTTTCGGTATTGACTCAATTAGTTAGGTATACGGTTACGCGTCCGTTCGGAAGAAGAAATAATCTTGGATTTTGGGTTTCCATAAATAATTGTCTCGACACTCCGACGCATGCACTGGCCTTCACATTTGCGCACTCGAAAACTCACTGTAGACACTCTTGTCGCCGAGGGACGCCGTGAGAACGACAACCCGTGTCTCGTCTCCACATTTCAAGTGGCCTTCCACGTAGCATACCCAGTGTTTCACTTTTCATTGCTTCCGTTCCGTCTGGCGTCTCATAAAATTGCTTCGTCACATGGCTAATCATCTTTTTATATTTTCATTATACTTCGTTTCTCCTTAAAGGAAAGCTAAAATGGTCCAATTGAATCCGAAAAAAAAAGAAACTGTAAAAGGTTTAATGTAGGCACCTTAAACATGTTTTAAAATTAACTGCTGGGCTAGTGGGTTAAACATGATGTGAAAAAGCGCAAATGATTAGGAAGAAAAGAAGGGGACACGACAGAGCGCTTTTTCCTGGTTTTCATGCTAATCATTTGCACTTTTTAAAATCATGTTAAACCAACTAGCCCCATTAGTTAATCCTAATGCAGTATCTTTCTTCTACATTGGGCCCTTTTCCGTGGGTTTTTCATGTGAAAGCGCTTTGTCCGGTCCCATTCTTCTCTTCCTAATCATTTGCGTTTTTTCACGTCACCTCAAATATGTTCTGTCCTGAGTTTTTTTTTCTATTTTATTAGTAGGAGCGTCGTAGTTGCCAATTAAAATGTCGACATAGCCCGGTCCGTTGCAACGCGCCGAGCGCAGGCGTGCGCGAGTACGGAAAGAAAAGGCTCGCCGCATGCCCGCGGCGGCAATCGCTGTGCGTATTGTTTTTTTCAAATAAATGCGGTTTCTGTATACTTCTGCCCAAGTTAAGCGCGATAACTGAATTCACGGGACAGAAAGATATAAGGAGTGCAGGTTCCTCTGCTTCTTGCACAGGGGTTGTGATGATGTCAAAACGCCAAGATCTAATTGGCTGGCTGAAAATACAAAGTGAATAGACCTCAGGGCATCTAAAATGAAGGACTACTCGCTACCGTTCCAATCAAAGCCAATCAGAACTCGGCGTCGTTCTGACGTTACCGTAACTCCTGCGCAACAAACAGACGACTTTGCTCTCCGAATAGAACTCCGCTCCTAACTCATATTTCTTGAGAAAAGTGCTTCGGCTTCCCTTTTAAGTCCAGACGCAGCCGACGGCACGTGCTGATGGGACCAATCAGACGGCGGGAAAAACGCACCATCATGGTGGTCGTTACCTTTCTGTCCGTTACTAAGCACCAAAATGGCGGCGGGAAACGGTGTGCCGCTAGTCATGAGCACAGCTTATTTATAGTCATCGGCAACGTATAAAACGCAGGTCGCGGCGAATCCCCAGCTATCTTATGATCGAACCACAGCCAATGAGATTCTGGCATCGAGCGATGAGAAGCTTAAAGAACCAATCACGGGGCAAGAAGAGCGAAGGAAATATGCCCAACGCTTCTTAAGTTGTCAACGACTATAGTGTGTCCCACTTGCCTCGACACAAAACGAGGTACACTGCAGCGAAGGTTAATGAAAGGCCCGACCATCGGTGGTGGTGCTCGCAATGGTTGCGTGCCTGCCGCTGTCGAGGCCGGCGTACAAATCACGCAGAGCGCAGCGGAAGTCCAGACTCGAGTCCGGCCGCAGTGGAAGCCCTTGGAAAGCTCTCGGGAGCAATTAGGCTGGGCAGGGACCCGCCCTCCCCCGGGCCGATACCTCGAGGGGTCCAGCGGCAACACGCCGGCGCGCCCATGCAGCTCTGGCGATCGTTGTGGCAGCCGGCGCGTAAATCATCCTGACGGCCAGTACGTTTCGGCGGGAGCCTCTCCAGGCAGTCGCGTGCATGCCGGAGGTCGTCGATGGCGCCTGGGGTCACCGAGAGCTCAAGAAACGAGAAGCGGGGTGACGATCGAGCGCGGTGAAAGGATGTAGGTGTGGACACCGCGCACGCCTCAGCTGCAGGATAAAAGCCCTCGTTTCACCTTGGTAGCAAGCAGCGCCACCAGATCACTTTTTGGTGAGCGGCTGCTCCTCATTCAAGTCCGTGTATATAGAAACACGTTCTGATTTTTAGTATAGCAACACGTCCTCGACATTATAGAAACTCGTTCTAATTCAGATCCGTCTGTATAAAAAGAGATCGGAGTGAGAGCTCACAATACAGAACTCTGCTCCGTACATTCATCCTTACAACCTCAAAACTGTTTAAAGAGGTGGTGCAACAATATTCAATTGGAATAATTTTCACTTTACACGAGCTTACTGGCACTAGTGGGACTCAAGGATACTCGCACACAACACCACTGGCCAAGAAACTCCTTTGTTACGGTGTAATTTCAAGGACAAAAACGAGCGTTTTCCTTCCATCTCTCCTTCGCAAAACTTGATGACGTGTCTGGGTGGTCGCAGTATCCCCCAGTGACGATATTTGAACGCGGTTCATAGATTTGAATTCGAGCAGTGCGCGGGCACTCGATCTGGGCTCGTGATAATCGATAGCTGACAAGTATTCGGGTTGTGGCCCATGTCCACGGTGCCCACGTCCAATCGCTGCAATGATGACAATACCCGAATCCTAACTGTGTCTGGAAGTCAGCGAGTGTCCTGTGCTTTGCAGCCCCAACGCGTGGCTATGATCAAAGTTGGCGGTCTAAAATCGGCTCCATATCACGTGGCCGCTTGTTCTAGCTGCGAGTTGAGGGGGTGAACGCTGCGCGTTTTTCCTGAATGTTTTCTGCGACTACGATTGCATCTGGTGAAAAACGAACGCGTGTTTCATAGGTCATTAACGTCACGGACTCAATCTAAGCGGTATTTGCGCAAAGTAAAAAAAAAATCGTCCCATCGTTCCTTTAAAGTAAAGACGTATAAATGAGCCGAAGGAAATGGCACAGAACAAGAGTACATATGTTGAGTGGCATACAGTATAAAAATATGCCGTATTGCTTTAAACCGTTTGGCCCGTCGCTGTACTGAGTGTTGAGATGCATCGCGTAAGAGCTAGCAAACAAAACAGCGCATAAAAAAACCTATTGACCTCATTCGTGTTTTTCATCCGTAAGTTGTCAGCAATCAAATCACGCGGCATCGACGGCTCATCTCTGAGTTGGGTTGATAACTGTGTTTTCCCGAAATAGAAATGCGTTTCGTTTGACAAACGGAGGTATGTACGATGAGTTGGACGACACCGTATCGATCTCTCAATCATGAGCGCCGCTGGCCTCGATTCCGGGTCAACGAGCGATCGCTCAACGACCACTCTTAATAAAATAAACTTCGATGCTGATCATCTTTTAAAACGCTACAAAGGGCAAAAGACAACCAGGAATAAGACAAAATAAGACAACACAAGGACATCAATGCCTTGTGTTGTCTTACTTCGTCTTCGTCACTGCTATTTTCGGCGCTTTATACTTTTTAAACTATGAAGACACTAGCCCAATCAAGCGCTTTGATGTAGTTCATCTCTTCAAAACACGATCACGCCGATCGAGAAGAACGCTTTTCCATCCCCAATTTGAGGTTTTGTAAAAGAAAAAAACGAGTGCCTGGCGCAGAGAACAAGCTTCCTCGCAGTGAATAAAAACAGAAGACATTGAAACACCCCCAACAAAGATCTCTAGACTCCAGAAGAAAAAACAAATTCGGGGGGGGGGGGGGGGGCGGGTCGTGGCACCGCTCATTGAGCCGGTGGGTCTTGCGAGCCGAGCGTGATGGAAGGCCATTTGTCAGGCAGCCGTGTCCCCAGCGCTCCTTCGATCCCCGTGTTTATCATTATGATCGCGATTGGAAATTATTCCATGCATTTTTTATCCGGCCCAGGTCATTACCGCGCTCCTTGAAGCGCCCCCCCCCTCCTCAAAAGCACGGCGCGACTCGCCGGTGGCAGCAAGTTCTAAGAACGTTGCAGTTCTCCTCGGAAGAAATCAGCAGCCTGGGCCTCGCCGGAGTGCAGTCTACGGTGCCTCGAACGTTTCTCCAACTGGTATGTTTAGCGTCCTATTGCGGCCATGTATCAAAAACGGTCCCGAAGTGATAACAAATGACAACTCCAAAAGTCGGAATGTCATGAAGTCGGATGTCGCGATCCTGGCGGTTGGGCGCAGAAGTTCTGGAAAGAGGGCAGGAGAGAACGCCAGTCTCGCCGTCGTCACGGCGTCCCAAGTCCTGCAGCTACTGAAGCTACCGTGGACTGCCAAGCTGGCGAGCGACACACAGCAGAACAGGCGCCTGCTGAATAAAGCAGCGCTGCTGCTGCGACACCTCCAGGATCGCGGCCGGTGACAGCATAACACTTTTATGACGTCATCAGGCGGATGAGGACGATGTGAACACACCAGTCGGAGACGTGATTCAGGCGCCGCAGTGCGGCTCCAATGAATGGTTCACACATTCGCGTTTGAGTGCGACCGAGAGTGCGTGGCGTTCCCTCGTCAACCGCTTGACGCACTGGCGCCATCTATCGTATAGCCATCAAACGTGCTCGGCATTTCGCCTCTGAAATACTCGTCCACAG
The DNA here is from genome assembly GCA_037355805.1 of Ixodes ricinus. Lineage (NCBI taxonomy): Eukaryota > Metazoa > Arthropoda > Arachnida > Ixodida > Ixodidae > Ixodes > Ixodes ricinus. The sequence continues at coordinate 8,149 of JAZHYW010039648.1, read as the reverse complement.
ACTGGTGGTTCCCATAATCAGCAAGAACGCTTTTATTATTCACTTAAAAAATACGCGTTGTCTTGCGCGAACTTTAACATCTCATCCAATGATTTGACTGAACGAAAACGCATTTCAGAAACGTGTGTTATTCATTTCATGGGCATTTGAAAGGCTTCCAAAGGAATTCCCCTTCGGCGTAACAGCGCATGGTGATGGGCACGCGCAAAGACAAGATCACGAGCTGCTTCGACGATTTTGTTTTATAAGAATTCGTGCAGAAGGGCTTTGACGTGCCCATGAAACAGGATCTACGGTTTGGGCACAATAATCTTTTTTTAAACCCAGCAATCAGCAAACAATCAGAAAAAAAATTCCGGGCTTTCTGATGTTACTCCTAATACCCCTGTCAGACGGGCACCTCAAATGACATTTACCCCAAATGACATTCAGCATAAATGTCATTTAGGCAGTGTCACACAGCAACTCAAATGACATTTGACTTAAATGACATTCGAGCTCAACTGAGTTCTTCCCAAACTCATTTACGGCTCGTAAATGTGTAGTCTCGTCAACAGCGGTCAGCGCAAGTTCCGCGAATTGAAATAAAACATTGTAAATAATGTAAATACAATTGAAGACAATGCTCATAGCAATTCTTTTAGAAAAAAAATGCTTATAACGTGTATATCTCGTACACCTTTTGCGACATATTCGTTTAATATACTCGCGGTCTCAGTTGCGCGTCAGGAACGCGATCCGACGTTCCGGCAGTTCCGGATCCATCGCACTACGATCATTGTCGTCAGCAGGCTCCATCGCTACAGGGTCACGGTCTTCGCGAATCAATCGCAGACGTAAACGTCAATGGGGTATACGAATCCGGCGAAGAACGAAAGAGCGCGAGGAACAACGGCGAGCAAGACGCACGGATTTCCGAAAGCAGACGAGTCAAGCGGCGGAACGGCTACGGCTACGGATTACTTGGGATTGGTGACGTCGTGTCATAGTTGCCGCAAAACACCTTGTCTCCGTCAGAACGTGTACTTAGTTTTCATCACCGTGTTTTCATTCTATGTTCTGAGAATTCATTACATTTTATTTACTTAGTAAACAATAAAATGAACACTAGTTTGCCGGGTTAACAACAGACCGCTATCGTGATAGACATCACCTAAATGACATTTGAGTTGCCCGTCTGACACGACACGACTTAAATGTCATTTGAAAATCCTAAAGGCCTTTAGCGAAAATGAGATTCCAGGTGCCCGTCTGACAGGGGTATAAGACGACTTGAAGGCGAAAGCCCAAGCGCCGATCCTGGTGATAGCGAATCTCCGAAGACAGCGCGCTCTCTGACGACGCACTTGGCGCCGTTATTGGGGAGCTTTATTAGACCGTGTTTTCCCCTCCGCTAAGCCCCTCCGCTACCCGGAACTCTACAGCCAAGGCCATCGGCACGCAGGCGCAGTGCCGGTTTCTTCGTAGCGGAGGTTTAGCGGAGGGGGAAACGCGGTCTACTAAAACTCCCTATTCTCACGGCATGTCGCACGCCCGCTCTTCACCGCTGCCCGAGCGAGATTGTCCTCCTCTCCCGCTGGGCTGGCGCCACGCGCGCGCGTCCGCCAATTTTGGCACAAGTAACGCCATCTCGTGGTCCAGTGGCGAACCGTGGGTTTTGGTACCTTTCATGTCGCCGACTGGGAGAATCTGTCGGCAATGTGCTGAAAGCGTTTGCATGGAGGTGAGGTGGGGGGGGGGGGGTGGTCTTGGTAACCCTTTACAGCTTGAAGCACTTAGAGCGAATTTCGAAAGCTCGCCCTGCAGAACCCAGGGATCCTGGAATACCCACTCCTGCCCGTTTCGATCTGGATGAGCATCGTACCGGCGTGCGGTCGTGTATCACTACTGCTTGATGCGCGTTAAATACACCAGGCTGGCAGTCGGACTGCACTGGATAAATTTCTCATCTAAAGCAGAAACAGCAGACGCCCAATGGGGCCGACTGAATTCCCGATGCCTAAAAAAAGACCCAAATAATTGTCACCTTAATATAGATACGCAAGACTCTCTAAAGAAAGTACACGCGACTCGTTCATGTACTTCACAGCGCCTGGTTCTCGCTCACACAAACTACTCGTAAATCCGCGGATCATAAGCGTCTTCAGCATACAGAAAGTTTGGCTGCCTTCAGAACCACCAACGTCCCTCGGAGGAGACATCACGCCCTTGTTCTTTTTCTTTTTTCTAATACCACTTGGTCACTATAAAAGAGAAACAAATTCTAGTTTACTGATCTACCGCGTTTTGTTTTTATTTCTCTTATAAAGAGACCAGGCGCCCTAAACTCGTCAAACACAAGGTTTGAATCGATGTTTCCGGAGCGCGCTGATTAGACTCTCGTGACGATGACTCCGCGCTTTTGTCGACGAAGTACGATCGGCCGTGCTCCTCGAACTTTCGGTTCAAACTTTGTGCTTGACGAGGGTTGGCGGCTGGAACTTACAAAATACGTCGTATAAAAATGCCACCTGAGATCTTATACAATTTTATATGTTCTATTAAACACATTCCGATAATCTTTTCTTTACGTAAACACTTACTCATTAAGTTTTGAAGAATTCTGATTTTTTTAAGTATATGCCTTTTTTCCCGTTATTTTAGTTTACACACTTTATTCACGCACGGATCTAGCGAGTTCAAGAACGTTTAGAAGCACGTTGCGTGGGTCCCCGAAAATACAATTTCAAATTCTAAAAGACTGCCCAAAATAAAGGATATAAACATACGTCTCTCTGCCTGCCCCACCTGACGGCATAAAGAGGTTTAATCCAATATAAACTAAATATTGATGGCCAATGTAACCAAAATACGTTAAAAAAACAATTAGAAAGAAAAAATATAATGATCAAACAGGGGCTACACCGAGCTCCACAGAACGGGGAACAGTCTATGGTGTTATCATATATTTTTACACCTTTATATATATATATATATATTATGAGGACTATATACAATACACATATATACAAACAAACTATATATATATATAGTTCGTTTTATTTCTGTGAGGTAGAACTGGGTCTTGAGAGATGAGGTCCGTTGTTGAGTTCTTGTCCCCTCAAAGTAGAGCGGCAGCCTGCCCCACCTCCGCTTTTCCCCGCGCAGCGCGGCCTCTCTTCGGGAGCAGCCGACGCTCGTCAAGTATTCATCGCGCCGGTCCTTGTGCAAGACGCGCGCACAAAGGCGAGGCCCCGGCGCACACGCGGGGCTGCCTGAATGGCACTCGGCGGGCTCGGCCCGATATTGTTTGTCGCATAACGGCTTAAGTGGGCCACAATGTCCGAGCAAATCTGCCTCAGGTGAACCTCACCACAAAGGACCCATTGTTCGCGCGAGAACGGGGGATCGGCAACGGATCGAAACCGGACGCGGCGATGGGTCCACCGCGCGCGGACACGATCCGAGTCTGTCCGTCCGCTCGCTTCTCGCGCTTCGACCGAGTTTCTGTGACGATCGTCTCTCATGCGGCCTTCTCATTCGCGCGGCCGTGCGTTGCTGTACAGTCGCGGAAATCTTAAGAAACGCGGGGCGGGACGCGTTTCGAGCATCTCATTATCGCTTCTAAACCGATGAAATTGCGTTGTTAGACAATGAGACCTCCGAACAGCGAATCAGATGACAAGAAGCGTGAACCGTATAAGCAGCGCCCAACGTTTCTTAAACTGCTAGTGACAGCAGCTCCACAGCTCCACATTCTTGGCTACACGACGCTGCAATGTTGTAAAAAATATTATTAAAAAAAACTTCGGCGTTTAAATAACGTTTTGTGACGAACAAGTAAAGGTGACGGAGGAATCGAAGCTCTAAAAAGTGCAGCCGACCAATTCCTTGATGGATCCAGCCAGCAACTGTCCGTTAAAGGGATGCTGAACCGAAATCTGGATTCCACAAAACACGCGGGAAAAGCGTGCAACGGGATGCTACGAACACCAAAACATCACTCATACAGCGATATCTCAAACGGATGACCGTATTTTTCAAGAAAAGGAGGCGCATTTGACAGGTTTGTTGACGTCATGTTTCTCCGAGAAGGAGAGGGAACGGCCTCGCGTCTTCTCCGCCTCGCCGCCTTGAGGAGCGAAGCGAAGAGTGGAGGAAACTATTGTCGGTGACAGGTCAAGAACGAAGTGGAAGCTCCTCCCATCCCTTTCCACTTCAGCGGAGCGAACGGTGGAGAGGAGGTCGCATCCTCTTCAGCGTTCGCTCTGCTAAAGTGGAAAGAGGGGGAGGAGCTTCTACTCGCTCCTGACCTGTCACGGACTATAGGTATCTTGACGTGACGCGCCTCGTCGGCCTTGTTCAATCTCGACCTATTTTTCTCAAAATACGGCTGTCCATTCGAGATATCGCCTTACGAGTAGTGTTGTAGGGATTGTAGCGTCCCGCCTACATCTCCTGCATTGTTTTTCTGAAATCGAAATTTCGGTTCACCATCCCTTTAAGCGGAGTGAAAGTTTGGTTTGACCTACACACTGTTCCTGGAACGCGTCTCTGACTGGCGTGTGTAGGGTCTTTTAACCGCACATAAATAACAAAAAGTAGTCCCGAAGTGGCAATAAATGACGTCGCAGAAACCGGCATGTCGTGCCGTACGTCGCAACCCAGAGAGGTTGTTCGTACTAGAAGTCCCGGCAAAGAGAACGACGGAACGCGAGTGTCGCCGTCGTCGCGGAGTCTCAACTCCCGGCTGCCGAAGCTTCCGTCGACTGTATTCGGAGCGCAAGTTCGTCTGCTTCTTTTGCAGAAGTTGCGGTGACATCAGAACGTCGAGCTCTGATGGGCTCTGATTGGAAGGATAGTGGGTAGACCTCAAAGCAAGCTGCCTTGAGGCCTACCCCACTATCTTTCAATCAGAGCCAATCAGAGCTTGGCACTCTGACTTCAGCACAACCCCTGCAAAAGAAGCACACGAACTTGCGTTCCTCATAGCCGGAAAGCGACCTGCAGCAGAACAGGCGTCTGCCACATACACCACAAAAGGTTGGGACGCCGCCAGGATCGCGACTGGCGTCAGCGTGACGCTTCTATGACGTCATTGGGCGGAAATTCAGCAATACCACCTATAGTCGGTGTTAGGTTAACAGTGTACAGTGGAAGCTCCTCCCAACTCTTTCCACTTTAGCGGAGGTGAATGCTGGAAAGCGAGAGACCTCCTTTTCAACGTTCGCTCTGCTAAAGTGGGAAAAGGTGGGAGGAGCTTCCACTTCACTCTTAACTTATCAGCGACTATACAAGACGAGGCCTTACAGGGTCCAGGCATAATAGCCCGAGGCAGTTAGAATGGACCTTTTTCGAGAAGAGTTCAGCTGCATACGCGTGTTGTCCTCACGGAGTGGCGAAAGCCAGAACTACGGTTAACGTCTGGAAGAGGAGTTAGAATACCTTTCTTCTCTTCCTCAGCGACTCTTTTTAAACGCGAAGGAGGTAGGAAAGGTAACGCAACTTCCCTGCCAGACGCCAATCGCGCTTCGAGCTTTCGCCGCATGGTGTCGTCTTTACGCGCGAGAGGTATACGATGACCCCCTATAGGAGTGTCACAGAAACCATTAGCGTCTTTTTGTTCTTCCCGTCGATAACAGGGGGCGCGGGACACCTCTCACCGGGACGGTATATGGCGCGAGGTCGCTCCAACACCGCCGGTGAATAATTAAGGACAATTAGTGTGGAAAAAAAAAAAAACGAGGCAGGTGCATACATTTTTTTTTTTTTACAAAACAGTGTAGGAGAAAAAAATATCGAGTGCATTTTAGCTACCGCTGAACGTCTGTCACAACGACTGCAGGATTTAGGGGTTTACGTTAAACGCGCTTCATCATTTAAAACAACCACACTGAGGCGGCTCCCAGCGGAGGCGACCGGGGATCGTGAAACCTGCGTCGGTGAGTGATCGGACTTTCGATGGACGCCCGATGACCGCTCGAAGAAACACTTACTTCCTGGACGCGTGACAGAGGACGATTGCGAAGGCCGATACAAGAAACAAATGAAAACAAGCAAACAAAAACGTGAGAGACCGGTCAATTCGCCGTCCCAACCGTTTCGTCCCATCGCAGGGGTCGAATCGCTTCCCCTTAAAGCCAGTACTGCACTTACCTCCCATGTCCTTAGCTTTTTATTTTATTTCCGAACGATCTTTTCTCTAATTACTATTCTTTGTTTGTTGTTGTTGTTGGCGTTGTTGTACTTTGGAAGCGGTATTAGCTCCCCCACCCCCTCCTTTTTCTCCTACCCATTCCGAATAAAATGAATATATAAAAAAGGTAAGCCTTCCTTGGAAAAAAATTGCGTCAGTTAGCGCACATGAGGCGACCCTTGGGCGAAGGTTCCTAAGAAACGGAAACAAAAAGACCGAAAATAACAACGCAAGCAAGAAAGCGACAGAATTACGCTGGGAGCTTGTCGAAGAAAGTATCTGAGCCGAGCTCAGTCCGTGGCAATTTGGGCTTCCGCGGCAGGGATCGCCGATTGGCGCGGACGCGCAACTGACGCCGGTACCGCGGACGACGGCAAGAACCACTTCGATTTGTTCGACGGAGATTCTATAAAAGTCTCGGATATGGTGGACTTCATTTGGCAGGATTGCTGAAACTAAACTATGCTCGTAAAACGATGGAGTATCGGGCGCGTCACGCGCTAGCACCTTGAAGACAAGGCCTGAATGTGCCTTGTCTTCAAGAATGTGCAACTGTATTGCGGTCTTTTTCGTAAAGACCCCAGGCTAGCAGTTGTACTGCACTGGCTAAATTCCTCATCTACAGCTCGGAGACAAGTCGCCCGCTGAGGCAGACTAAGTTTTAGGTTATATAAACATACACACACGCCAATTTGTTTTTCTCAGAACATCGCAGTCATACGTAAAGTAACTTTTTGGGTATAAAAATAGCGGCGCAGTATTTTATGTGCGAGGTACTCAGTGTGCCCGCGCACATCGTAGTTGTCTTTAGTCTAATCCTATTACGAGCTCCGTCATTCGCTGGGATTCTTATATATATAAACATATATAAACGCGATTGACTAGAACAAGAAAATATTCTGAAATGTGGTAACACAAAGGCGGCTCTATGACTCTACGGCACTCCTGCTGCCGCAATAAGACGCCAAATGCTTCCAACAAAGCGCCATGGCACTGATAGCAGACGACAATCTCGGATTCGATTTCGAGTCTAACCGGAAGTGACGTCAGGTGCGAGAAGCCTATAGGTCTGTCTCGCAAAAAATAAACTCGCAGATGTTTTAGAGTGTTGAATCACTCACATACACAGGACGCTTGTAATTATGCTTACGCTTATTTATTTATTTATTTATTACCTCCGAGGACTCTACTTGGGCAGTACACAAGAGAAGGGCTCCTAAGAACTGCGATAGTAAAAAAGAAAAAGAATAACAGAAACACCTAAGAGTGACGTGGCCATAAAAAGGAACAGTTAGCGCCAACGAGGTAGAGGGGTTTAGAACGATAAAACTGGTATCCCGTTCACCAGGCAAAAGTGACCCCTACTTCTCTGCCGCCATGTTGTACAATTTTGACCTCTGGGCACGTGACCGTACCAAATCCTGGAGATTTTACGCAAAACTGATCCAAGTTTTGTTTTGCGATCGCCGCAAAAAAAACAAAAAAAACATGACAAACTAGATTTTCGATACTGTTAGCCCCAGAGACCAGTGTCTAGCTCAGATAAAAACCCAAAATACAGCACCGCGGCTGACGGCATCTAGCGGAGGCATTGCGAAGCTGCCGGAGTTTGTGTCGTAAAAGCACATATTGGACTTAAAACAAACGAAAAATAACTTATCTCGTCGGTGCTGTTAGGAAAGATCAATAAGCAATTATTTGTGCGCGGTACTTCGTTAACATCTAGACGTAAAACTATAAGGTCACGTGTCTAGTGGTCAAAAAGCTGCAACTTGGCGGCGGCCAATTTGGGGTCCCTTTCAGCTGCCAGTTTATTGTTCTAAAGCCCTTTACTTCGTTGGTTAGTGCATACAAAATCAATTAACTAGGTACACTTTACCACTTCAAAGCCAGTAGTATTAGAACCGCACGGATTCCATATACTGCCGCGTGCGAATAGCTGACTCAGCAGCATGCTCGACTCTCACGCCGCTG